>BDUI01001115.1:78216-106200 GCA_002335545.1 Apodemus speciosus
AGTTTACCCAAGTATCTTGTGCTGGGTAAAGGAATGTCTGTGGTCCTGATGTCAACTAGACTGGGAACTTGTCTCAGGAAAGAGAGATTTCATATAGTTCTGACAACGTGTCAGACCATCTTGCAGGATGGACTGGAGCCAGACACTGATGGGTCAATGCTGGGCAGGACCACACTTGACCGGGATGCTTCTTGCCTTCTATTTAAACCTAATCCTCATAACAGTACCTTGACTGGAAACTGAGCTGGGAATGTCTCTAAACCTCTTTACTCATTCCTCTTCCCAACGTGGTCATATAAAACTCTCTTCTCTGCTTTTCACTATTATGCAATACTTTACTTGACATGCTAAGGGTAGGTAGCGGAGCATACCCAGTAGAACTTCAGGGCACTGGGCTTTGATTCTAAGGACTCCAGTAACAGGCCGAGTCACATCGATGGACACATGAAGCCACATGGGCCTTCAGAGATGGACCTGGAGCTAAGCTCGAAGGAATCATATCCCTGGAAAGTTTTCCTTACAGGGTGCAGTAGAGTCTCCTTGTGCAGATATCTTGGCAAGCATAGGTGCTTACTGCCAAATCTGACAACCCGAGTTTGATCCCTGGAACCAAGGCAGAAACAGAGAAGGGACTTTCCTGTGACTGACCTCCATGGACAGGCAGAGGCACACATGTCCAATACCCAAAATAAATGCAAAACAAAATAAAGAAGAACAAGGAGTACCCATATTCCTTCCTGGTACCAGAGAAAGAATGGGAGGGGAGCTGAGGCCCTCCATTTTTGTTAGGCTTGTRTTAAAAATCTGACATGTGGCCATGAGTGGGTGTTCCTGAATTAAAGTCATTAGGGAAAACCACTTAGTTCAAGTCAGAGATTAATTCACAAATGTAGCCTTAACAATTAGCCCATTAGAACATATATATGAGGCCTACAGGCTTGGAGAATCTAGTAGGCAAGCTCCAGAAAGTCTAGGGAGGAGGAGGAGGAATTAATTCTTTCCTAAGCAGGCTTTTATGCATTCTCCTCAGCTCCCAGCAGAACAAATGACCCTAATTAATGATGCTACATGTTCGATATAGAATCTGGCTACTGGCAACAGAGACTTTTCTTGGAAAAAGGACAGTTTTCCCTATCTGATGCTGAAAGTATGTGGCCTTTTTCCCCCTTTAAATTAAACTGTAATTTATATATAATAAAATTAAATATGTACAGAAAAAAAATAGATGGGCAAATTCTTAAGGCAAAACCATCTGGGAACAGTTTGTTTCTGAGAAGGGGTATGCAGTCTAACATCGAAATTGCAAAACTGGGGCTAGTGAATTTAATAAGCCCAATGGGCATTTCTTGAACCGTGATGTGCAAGGCGTAGAGTAAGAGACAGGGAAACATGAGACCAACGAGTAAAGTCAAGCTGAATTCCTCAGGCTGCCCTCAGCAGGCATGGACTCCAGGAGCTGAAATGAATCAAGAGTCTCATGAATTTAAGAACTGTCCCACACATAAACAGACTCATTGAGAAGACCAAGCATAGAAACACTGTCATTTCCATGCCAACCCCCGTAAATGGTAGAGGAAGAGTGAATAGGGTGACCCCCCCCMAAAAAAAAGACTATTCCTGATGTTCCAGGTGGGTCTGAGCTAGAGAGGCCCGACTGCAAGTCTGGAGAATGATGGCGTGTGGCAAGGAAAGGCAGCGGGACTGTGGTGGGGTCTCACTAAGCGGCACGGATGAATGAGATGTGTGGAGCATGCCGTTTCATCTCCCTGGGTGTCAGTTTCCCAGTCTGTGAAATGCCAGGATTGGAAGAGAAGTTTGTTAGGGGGTGGATCTTGGGAGGTTACCCACTGCAGTGTATGAGTGAAGTGTTTTCATCTGGAAAAGGCAGCACTTTTATCTGCCATCTGTATACCTCTCGTGTATAATCATAATGCAGGATGATGACAACAATAGCCAACACAACATCTGTGTCTCTCAGTCTTCTCTCACGGAGTCAGATGTGTAGACGCCACGGATGCTCTGATTCACAATGTGCATTTGAGGCGCCCAAATCGATTGCTCATGCATCTCGTGAGCTCTCCAAACTAATGCAGAACATAATGAAAAGGGACTTTGGAGGGACTATAGATCAGCTCTTTCCCAGGACCAGGCCTCTGCCATTGCTATAAAAAAAACAAGACAGGGTCTACCCCAACCTCTTTCCCTTGTGCTTCTTGGCATCTGTGAAAAGCCTGCACTTTTTTCTGTACATTTAACACCTAAAGCTCAGACTGCATCTCAGTGTGTATGTGTGTTTTAATTTTAAGGAAATAAATAATGTGGAGGGGCATGTTTTAATAACAAATCTGTCAAGTAGCATTTTTCATTCCTAAAGCTTTAATGATTCTCCTAAGAGGGTATTATATTGGCACCCAAAAGGGTGCTCTAATGACCATAAATTTTAAATGATTTATAGAGTATAGAAGAGGTATTTTGACCAAGTCATTTAAGAGCCAAAGGCCTCTTAAGTTTACCATCTGATAGTCTGACACATTGCATTTGGTTTACAGATACATGCAAACAAATGTGATATAAATTAGTTCAGTGGAAATCCAAACTCCAAGGAAGGACTGAAAGATAAATGTGTTCAAAGAAGAAATAAGCCAGAGGCAGCAATACCTTTAAGGAGTCACTGTACTCCAGAGGCAGCAATGCCTTTAAGGAGTCACTATACTCCAGAGGCAGCAATGCCTTTAAGGAAACGCACAGTGCTTTATTCGGGAACAGGACTGCTCTCTTCATATGTAAGGTTTGGGTGTAAGACTTGCTGTTATCACTGGTATTTAGTGCTGGAACTAGAACCCCACCATTGAGTATGCTAAGCACACACTCTATGACCAAACTATACCCTTGGTCCCAAATTCATACATAAAATAGCCTAGCTTAAATGACTAGGATTTTGTAGGGTTTTTTTTACAGGCATTTATGGGAATTGAGTGATTTTTCCCAAATGTAAACCTATGAACCCATGATGATCTGGAATATTAGAACACAGAGAAGGGACCTCCAACCAATGCCTTCAAATCAAAACTCTTATATGGATTGAAAAAACCTCTGACAGGGTCAACTCACTGAAAACTTTGATCCGTTTCCTCTAGCTGTATCTCAGACTCCTTCTCTCTTTCAACTCCAATCACTATGGACATTCAGTCTTGTCATTAACCACTCACTTCTCCCACCCCTTCCTACCACAGGGCCTTTGCACAACCAGTTCCAGCCTTCTAGAAGTGTCACTTCTAGGCTTGCCTAACCATCAGCAATCAATTCCACAATTATTTCCTGCCTGTTGCTATAAGAAATTGCCTGCAAATATAGTCTTTTTGTGATACTTCACATTAAAGCCGTGGCATGATTTTTTTTTTTTTTTTTTTTTTTTTTTTTTTTTTTTTTTTTTTTTTTTTTTTTTTTTTGCTGCTGTATTTTGATCAGTGTGTCTCTCCAAGGCTGGACTGCAAGTGCTCTGATGACAGAATGCATGTTCTTTGTTGGCAGGAACTCAACTGCATTGGCTCTCTCAGTATTCATTAAAGAGATGAGTACTTAGAAAAGGGGATGGGGAACAAGTCTAGAGATTAAATACCATGGAAACAGAAGAAGAACRGAAGGGCAGGGATGAGATTCAAGAATGCGGAACCTTGCATAAAAGTGAGATGTGGCTCCAAGTGACACAGGACCCAGGGACCAAAGAGTGGGGATTAAGTGCACCCTGGTGTGGGGTGAGTGGGAGGGAGAGGGCAGTGTACATGCCCAAAAGCCATGTACATGGTTTAGAAGCTGAGGATTGAAATTGAGATCAAGAAGACAGAGTGGATGGTCGCACCTTTCCAGAATAGCAAGAAAGGTCTGGAGGGAGGGAGATATCCATTAGGAAGACAGATACCAGCAGGAGTTTAGCTGGATGACAAACTTCTCAAGAGGAAAGGGTTTAAGCAAGGATGGAAGGCAGAGTACTCACTGGTCCCCCACTACAGAGACAAGACAGGTCCAGAGACAGATGAAAGAGATATTAGGCATCCAGGAAAAACAGATTCAACTGTGGTGGTGAGTCCAGTGCACATTAAATGAAGAAGCAGAGAATGCAGATTTGGGTGAAACCCAGGAATCTGTGACCACAAGACACAACCAAACGCAAATATCATCCATATGTAATAAGTGAATAAATTGGTGTAGGCATCTATAGCATATACCCATATATGAACACTGCCAGGTTCTTCTTATATGAACACATTACTGATCTCAAATGGTGGATCTCTAGCAACAGTTTTTAATCAAGCATGTGCACAGCAATATGTCTATGCCCATTTTTAAGTCATGTCAGCTCAAAATGACCGGCCCAGAAGACAACGAGAGTCCCTCTTAACATAAGCTATGCAGAACAAGTTTCTTATAAATCATCCATCCACTGCTAGAGAGAGAGAATGAAGACAAAAGCAGGCTTGTGGGAGGACACAGATAAATATGATAAATATGACTAATTCAGACAGAGGTAGAGGGTGTGGGTTTGTTTTTGCTTTAAATGTTCCCCAAAGAAGAATCTGGAACCTCAATTACAAGCTAATTGCCTAACAACTTCCCCCTTCAAAATGAAGGCTGACTTAACCCCAGGTTCAGATGAGAGCTGCTGCAGGTTAGTGACTCCAGACATGCAGGGGTGCCCCTAAGTCCTGGCTTTGCTTGCCAACAATCATGACATTTTGCCCATATAATATGTTCCTTTGGGTTATATATCTATTTATTATAACTATTAAAAAAAACAAACCTGAAATGAAGAAAAATAATTGTAACAATGAGTCAGAAAATGTCCCCTAAATCCCTGTTCTTCCTACAGCCTCAGATTAATGACACTGAAATTTTATGTCATTGCCTCATAATACTTAAAAGGATGCATTTTTGCCTAATTTTACCAACAAGCAGTAAAACCGATACCTCCAGAAGCAACACAAAATCTTCCATTTGAGGACTGAAGTTTGAAGGTCCTTTTCTATCTAATCATTGAAAAACATGGGGGGAAAATTTCCATCTGTTGATGAAACTCCCAAGTCCTAGTTAATGAGTTTTGTGAGAAATTGCCTGGCTTAAGTGAGTGTGGGTTTGGCCAACTGGATTTTTAATTTAATTAGGTTTATAAGATGAGAAATCATGGGTAGCCCTGCCAGGTCAACACTTGCCACTCACTGTCACCAAGGATTACATTTACAGCCTTCTCTGCCCTACTTCTCAAATCTTGCCAGCTCTTAGATTATATTAAAGGCAAAGCTGGGATTGAGAAGGGATTTAAATAGATTTTTGGCCACTCAGGTTCAGAAGGGACTCATTCATGACCGGCAAAAGATCAGAGCACCCAAGGGTCCACAGGCAGAAGCACACAGACAAGTTGAGACATACATGTACATTAGGATGCTTTTCAGTATCAAATAAAGGCATGTTTCTACTTCTGTTTCTATGATAAACACCATGGCCAAAAGCAACTTGGGGAGAAATGCTTTATTTCATTGTATGACTCCATCATGGAGGGAAGCCAAGTCAGGAACTTGGAGGAGGGAACTGAAGCAGAAGCCATGGAAGAATACCGCCTCTTTGTTCTCCATGTTGTTCAGTCTCTTTCTTATTCAATACAGGATCACCTGCCTAGGAGTGGCACCACCCACAGTGGGCCCTTCCAAATTAATTGCTAATCAAGAAAATACCTACTCCCAACACATACATATACGCACACAGGCCAATCTGATGGAAGCTATACCCCCTCAACTGATCATTCCTCGACCCAGGTGACTCTTTGTGGCAAGTGGACAAAAGCTAACCAACACAGAAGGCTATCCATGAGATAATACATAATGTCACAAAGGTTGCCTGGAGGTGTTATACTAAGTGAAAGAAGCCAGCCACAAATGGGCAGAGTAATGATTCCACCTTATAAGTCTGAGTAGCCAAGTGCAAAGAGATATGTTGAAAGGTGGTTACTAAGGAAGGTTATTAGGTTACAGAGGAATGGCAGGAGAGGGCAGAGAATCATTGTTTGATAACTGAGAATGAAGTTTTGATTTAACAAGATAAAGAGCTCTGTGTGTGGATAATGATGATTATGTAGACTCTACAATCTGCATGTGCCCACTCTCACTGAGATGTGTATGTATTGACTTGCCAAGGGATGAAATGAATTAATCATGCATGTATATAAACTCACACATGTATGGATGCCAACACACATATATGTATACTTGATTACATTTTTTCTGAGCATCTTCATATAGAATCTAGAAATGTATTTATATTGAAAAATGTATGCACGATCACTGTCCAGTAAGAATCTAAGAATTTCTACTTTTGAATGTAGTGGGTATCTCTGAGAAACTTACTAGATGCAAGTGGTATATCTCTAGATATCTAGGTTGTGTCTTATAACCTAGCAAGCTGAATCTACTTTCCAATAGCCACAAAGACAGGCATGGGACCCCAGCTTTCCTTTCCATTCCCTTTCTGGTCCATGGCTATGGATCAGAGCTTGTTGTGAGTGTGTGGGGGAATCAAGGTTCTGAGTAGAGGCAGAAGCTCCTTTGTCTTTTGGTATCTGTAGCTAAAAAGGCCAAATGTGATTTTGTGTTTGATAAGACCATGCCCTTAATCCTATAAGTGACCCACAAACATAAAACCATCCCTCCAAAAGAGGATGGAATAGACACAGTGCATCTGGTCTCCTGGTCTCCTAAGGCCAGTTAGCAGTAATTCATGGTCACAGCCCAGTCATGGATTACTGGATCATTAGACATACTGCTAGAAATAACCTCAAGTCTCCTTCTTCGAGAGGAATAATTTTAGCCATCCAAGGCCTTGTTTAAAAAAAAAAGATTATTGATGTACTCTAGGAAGTAAAGCCACCATGCTTTCCCTCCCTCCAATGTCAAGGGGGCTTCCAAAGATGATCAACATCATTCAACTATAACTCCCACCCTGGTGCCAACATCCAATAGGCTTTAAAATGCCCTCCTGCCCAAGGCGGGGCCTGATCACAAATGTGCACATCCACAAAGACCCATTAGTGCCTCTGTTGATTTTCTCCTTTTCAGAGCCTTCTGCTGACCCTAGCAAACTAGCTGGTCCTGGCCAGTGCTGGCTAGGCTGAGAATGACACCAGCCAGTCCTTTTGTCAAGTCCACAGTAGAGAGAAAATCAGATCTCCACAGGATAGCTTCCCTAGTTCATCCACTTCTGGCATCTCTCCTTCCTTCAGAATGATATTTCTGTATTTATTATTAAATTTAGGCAGATAAGCCACCATTTCTGAAGTAGAAATCTTCATGCAATAGCCACTGTCATGCTGCTCACAAATCCCAGTTCCCACAGCCTGGGAAATTGGAAGCGAGATCAGAGGTGCACACCCAGGCATATACAGTTATGTTTGCCCTGAAGGAGGGAAGTCACCCTCACCCCACCAAAAGTCCTAGCTCCCACCCTGATTCTTAGGACTGTGTCATGAATCCACATCACCCTGCAAGGGTTGGAAGATGCTAACTGCACAGGGAAGCTTAATCTCTGACTGGCTGGATACAGGCATGGAAAAGACTGCACACACCACTCGTATGGGGCAAGTGTTTTAGGTGGAAAGAGGTGAACGTGGCAGGTGACACACACACTCAGCTTCTTGCTTCTTTTTCAGACAGAAGGCAAGAGGAGGAAATGGTGCAATAGCACTTACTGTCCTTTCAAGGATACTTAGATGAATGGCAGGTGAATGAGGGTCAGACCTATCTCATACCTCACGACTTTTGACAGGTCAACCAGGCACAGAGCTAGGCATCAGCAAGGTGGCGGGCAGAAGATATGTGAAGAATTTTTTATGTCATAGGTTTAAGAGTTTTGACATAGTTGTCAGAAAAAAAACCAGAATATAGTCAGGCTTGTGGCATAGATTTTTTTCTCTTCTTCTAGGTTTTAAATTCATATGTAGGGAAAGCTGTCACTTTTCAGGGGCTAGACATCCTTGTAACAATCTGGTCACATGTTTCCGCACAGCCCTGGCCTGAGGGCTGAATTCCTTCCCGACATCTGATCCACTAAAGGATCATCAGGTAGAAGAGCTCATTTATATGAACCTCTGGACCACCCTAGAGTTCTTCAGCCTTCGATGCACGAAGTTGCCAAGTGTCTAATCATTGCAAGCTAAAGGGCTGACAGGACATGGCATATAGGGATGAAGAAGAACCCCAAGCATGCTGAGACAGCTCAGGGACTAATGACCTGTTAGACCCTACACTGAACTTGGTGCAGTGGTGTGCATCTGCAATCTCAGCGAGCTTTCTATGAGATTGGAGATGGAACCAGGAGAACTTCCGGAAACTTCTGGAAGCTTGTTAGGAGTTGCTGAGCAATAAGGAGACATGCACACATACCTGTCTGCACTAGTACCAAAATGCGTACAAATGCATACTCACACGTGCTTGCAAATACACTGTACTCGTCCATACGTGCTCACTCACACGAAGAACACACACGCAATTGTGTGCCATTAAACATGTACTTGTATTCACACATTTACACACACACACACACACACACATACACAGACACTCACACAAGTTCCCTGCTATACACAACTTGAACTTTAATCTCTATCAACAGGGCAGCAAACTCCAACATGAGGTTTTCATATCAAATCTCCTCTGGGCTATATGCCCCAAGATAGTAGTTCTCGAATCCCCATCTCCATAAGAATGATTTAGAAGGAAATGAACATATTCTTTCTATCTTTCCCATTAATAGCTCTTGGTCAGGTCCAGAATCTGCATTTCTACCTAATTCAAGGCTAGGCGTTTGCTGTCCATTCAAGGACTATGTTTTGCAAATTAAGCCAACACAGAAGGGAAAAAATATTCTTTAAAGGCACCCTACTTTTCTTTGACACAGATTCAAAAACATTTTAAATTGGTTAATTTTAGGTATTTGCTCTTTAGACAACATCCCCTTCAGGTATCTATTAAAAGATCAATCCTTTATTAGGAGATATCACACCCTCTAGTACCACCCAGGGATGGTTTCTAATAAACTCCAATTTTGTAGTGAACAAAAAACATGTTAAAAGACATTTTGAAAGCGTATGAGTGGGGGGAGAAAGAGACTTGCAGTCCTCTTTGCCTTGACTATGAGGCATTGTTAGAGTCTTGGTACATAGGCTGGACAACGCCTGGAAGGTATTACATTTTAATTTAGTGTTTATTTACTCATTAAACATATATTTATTGAATAGCGACTGTACACCCAGCTTGGTACTAGACCTGCATACACAGCAGGGTGCTGCTGCTTGTATTCTTACATTAATTTGTGTGCCCCAAATTGTTTGCATGAGAGAGTCCTCACTGAGGGACCCTGCACCCCAGTTGGTTCTGAATGGTAAGTAAAGATGCCAGAGGTGGGACTTTTAGGATTCTCAGACTTGGAACAGAGAGGAAGGGGGAAGGAGATCTGCCATGCCTGACAAGAGCAGAGGACAAGGAGGCATAATTGGCACATGAAGGAGCCAGGAGAGCACGGCCCAGTTTGGTAGTCCTCTGGGTACAGGGCAGCTAAGGTAGAATGTTGAATTTAGTAAATGATAACTTGGAATTATCAGAGGGAGGTGGATTAACCATGTGGAGGCCCAACTACCACTGTGCTGCTTGCTGAAGGCATATCAAAATATAAAGGTTGTGTGTGTGCCATTCATTTGGGAGCATAAATGACTGGGGTGGGTAGCATTGCACCACCAGGATCTAATTAAATATTTAATTCAATAGCAGGGAACCTTAGAACCATGACCACTGCCCTCCTGGGACTCAGAGACTAGAGTACAGGCATGTAGAGATGTGGCCCCACTATGTGGCCAGTGATTAATCAGAAAAGGGGCCATAAACTTTGTGGACCATGGGTTCTGAAGACTTTTCCCAGAAGAAAGATAGAAAAGATGTATAAATTCTCCCCCACTAGAAAAAAACAAAACAAACAAAACAAAACAAGTGTTCAAAGCCCTTCAAGTAGGCTGTGGAGGAATGGTGAGCATGTGGAGGTACCATACCCCCTAGGAAAGACCTTAAGGGGTTTTAAAACCCAATTTTCATCTCAAAGTAATTTGGTCAGCATCTCCAAGGGCAAGACCACACATTGGTATTTTCCTGGCTAGAAAAACTTGGAAGGTAGAAGCAAAAGGATCAGAAGCTCAAGATCATCCTCAGCTACACTCTGAGAGTGAGGCTAGCCCATTCTGAGATTTGTCTCAAAAAAACAGGAAGAAGGGGAGGAAAAGTAAGAGAAGGAGGTGTAGGAAAAGGAATAGAGAAGAAAAAGAAGAGGAGAGAAGAAACCCACACAAGAACCTCACCCAAGAAACTGCAGTATGTGGTAACACATTTGGGAAAGGCATGGCCACATGCACAGCAGCTAACAGGACCAGGGTCAGTCACAAGACTGGGCTGTCCAAGAGGATCAGGTCTCAATGTCTCTATAGCATGATCTTGGAGGAATGTTATCAGTTAGATCCGATGATGAGAAACCAACAAACCTTCCCTGTATACATGCCCACACTGTTCTTTGACATCATGACAACTACAATCTGGGCCTGGAGATTCAGACCAAAGTGGATGTCGGGACTGAGTCAGAACTTTGCAGTGAGTGGGCCATTTCCTGCCACCTGGATTTCAGCAGCCCAAGTTGTTTGAGCAGGCTGTTGTTCCCTGACTGCTGAGATCTTTCAAGCAAGCACAGTTCTGTTATCTTATGCTTCTGGGCACCTCTGAAACCAATACATGGTCTATCCAGACCATTATCCATCCTCAAACATCATGATAGATGGACAGGTCACTCCCTGCCAACAGCAATTCCTGCTAACAGCAGTGCAAGCATCAAAAGCTCAACCATGACGTTGTCAAGAGGAAAAAGTACACGAGGGGGTCTGAATGACCGAGGTCAGCTCCATGTTGTCTGGAGCAAAAGTATATCACACATAATGCCACAGAGCTCTCTTTTGGCATTCTATCTGGAAAGCCCAAGAAGCAACAATACCTGCTGGTTCTAGCATCAGAAACCAGAGTGAGCTCAGTGGGAACACAGTGGTCCACGGAGAACAGATTCCTAAATGGACAGCTCAATGTCATCCAAACAGTGGGGATTTACTCTGGACTCAACCCATTTCCCAGAGGWATAAGGATGAACTTCCAGCAGAAATAGAATTCGAGTCATCTAAATTGCCCCCAATTGTTACCTTAAAAGCAAGAGATAAGGGCTAGGGAGATAGTTGCATGGTTAAAGTATGTATTGCTTTTCCAGAGAACTGAACTTGAGTTCCAAGCACTGATATAGGACAGTTCATAACCACCTGTAACTCTAGATCCAAAGGCTCTGACATCCTCTTCTGGTCTCAGATGGTACCATTACTCACATGACATTCCTAYATGTGCGTGTGCACACACACACACAAATAATTAAAGGTAAAATAAATCTAAACAAAATCAGGATTCTCAAAATAATTTTAATTTAGCCTAATACACCCAAAATATTTTATTTTAGCAATAATATTAAAAACTAAGGAGATACTAGAAATCACTCATGTGCCCAATGAATGCCCCACTACACTTTAACCGCTTACTCTACATCATAATAATTGTTCTGTTGCATGAAAAGTAGCTTTGCCCAAATGACAAAGTCGTTTTTACCAGGAAGCATATTTTGTATTACTTTCATTTTCAGGACTGTGTTTGAATTAAAGTCAAATAAAAACAACTCAGTTGCTCTAGCATATTTCAAGAGTGCTCAACGGGCCCATGTTGCTATGGCTACCGTATCCTGCAGCCTGATGGAGAATGTTTCATCATGGCTGACAGAGTTTTCAGAGCCCATAAGTAAACAGAAAAGGTCCTGACTCCTTTCTACCAGTCCAGGTGACCAGGCTCAAACAAGGATGCATCTTCCTGTTGTCAGGCCAAAGAACGTGACCCACTAACTGACCAGGTCTCAGCAATGTGAATTTAAGAAGATGCTCAAAATACTGCCTGGCACAGAATAAGGTGGCTAAAAAACCGTTAAACAAATACACAGCACCATGGCTGCCAAAACGGCTGTTGAAAGCACTGAGGTTTTTGTAATCTTATCAGAAGAGGCCCAAACCATCTCTCATCTGAAGGAAAAAAGCAACAGTATTTCTCCCTGCCACTATCATTCCTTTCTTGACCCGAGTTCTTATTTGAAACAGAGCTCAGCAGCTCCATGCCTTGAACATCTGAAGTGTCCTAGAATGCCTGTCCTTCTTTGCACAAAGAACATATGATAGGTTTCCCACAGTGTGAGGAGAGCATGCCACCTTCTGGGTTGGTGGCATCTGCTTATTCAGCACTGACTCAGTCCAGAGGTTCTTAGAGCCTTCCTGAAGCCATGTGTGAGCTGTGAGCGTGCACGACCATGGACACACACAGAGGTGTACACAGCTAGGTCCTGACCACATATTTCTATCGCTGACTTATATTCTGACATGTTTTCTGACATAACTCCATTTGCTTCTTTATTTGAGCATTGCATAATCCCAAGAGGACTCTCTAAGGAGTGGTATTTGAACTGTTTCATCCTTACTCTATCATCAGGACCTAGTATCTAGAGCTCAATATTGTAACAAGTACATATAATCATTGAGTAAATGAACAGATAACTCACTGAATACTCTCGCTGGTGTTTGGATTTCTGCCTCTGTTTGTTTGATATTTCAAAACACTATCCATTTTACACTTTGAGAGCCATCAATTCCATATAATCTGCTGTAAACCCTTAGCTATATTTCTGTGTACTTCTAATTTTTCCAAGGAGACTCTAAGCCCAGTAATACCATGTCACAGCTTGAAGCTGAGTATCACAGACTCTTGATGGCCAGCCTAAGAGCCATGGCCTATAACTGCTTGCCAACAACTGAGTGCAAGAGATAAAGCGAGGCCTTAAATTAATTTTCTCAGTCACACATAGAGGACTCTCTCTACAAATAATCAGTTAAAAGAAAGGTCAATATATATATATATATATATATATATATATATACACATATATATGTGTGTGTGTGTTTGTGTCTCTGTGTGTGCGTGCGCGCACATGATACATATATCTGCATGTTTGCTATATTTCTCATTTTAATTAAATGAAGTTGTTTTGCAACCATTTTCCCATCTAAGAGTAGAACTGTAAAGAATAATGGTAAATGGTAAATGATCAAAGTTAGATTTCTTTAATTATAAGGCAGTGCTTAAAAAAATAAAAGGTTTGAGTCATCTTTAAAATTCTCTGGCAGGGGTACAAACTCTATACTGAAAATGGCACTTATCTTAGTAAACACATTTCCACTGCAAGTGATTGGTCCCAATAAAGCAATCCCTGAGCACAGAGCTGACATTTCTTCTAAATCTCCTAAGAGGAAAAAAACACATGAAAACTTAATAAGCACCAGAGACAAGGAAGCTCGAAAGGCTTCCTTTATTGGATAGGACAGTCTTCTAAGCATGCACGAGGTCGTCAGGGCACACCCTATTTTCTGACTTTAAATTCTTTGTAGTTTTCTTCCCCAAGACTTACTGTGAATTAAATCATGTCCTTAAACATATGTTTTTATTTTCTTTCTCCTTTTTTTTTTAACTTTTTCTTTCCTGTCTCTCTCTTCTGTCTTTCTAATATTATAAGTAAGTGGCTAGTTACATACAAACAAATTCTATTATCTCAGAAAGCTGGATTCTTGAGCGATGAGACATATTGGCCAGTCATTTGCAGTGCAATGGGGGGGGGGGCTGCCTCAAAATCCAGTTAATGCTGAATTAATTTCTAAAATAATTCTAAAATATAAAAAAGACTCATTACATGAAGAGTCTATTTGGATAATCTATTACACCTGGAGAATGAGTTGAATTCACATTCATCTGACTCATTTATTCCTAGAGAAATAGATAAAAATTGTAAATCAACCTGAAAGGTTTGTAGAATTGGTTTTTTAAAAAACAAAGATGAATACATGAGATGTTAACTTCAAATTGAGACAACAGAAAATATGACCAAAGTAAGCCTTCTATTACTAATAAGAAAGAATAATAAGAGGAGGTAGAGGAGGAGGGGAAGGAAGAAGAAGAGGAGGTGGTTGAGGAAAGAGGGGCGAGACTTATCAATGAGGCTGGATTAACGGGAAGAGCTGGTGGACGTGGGACTGAGCTCTAAGGGGGTAACCGACAAAGGGTAGAAAATAGCCTGCTTATAATTGCATTTCCCCACATACATATTGATCTCTCATTATATGCTGGATACCAGTCCCAGAGCAAGGGATGCTACAGAGCAAGCAAAGGACTCCCCCGCCCCATGCAGCTGATAGTAGTAGGGCAAAGACCCACCCCTTCTCCTACTGAGTTCAAAAGAGCGGGGCACAACTGCAAGTCTAGCTGGGATGGAAGACAAGCAGGGACCCAGCCTTCCTCTTCAGTTCTGAAGATTTTCCTTTGGGATGATGGCTAGAATTCCTCTTGGCTTTTTGAGATTTGAGTTATAAACAGGGAACATCTTCTCAGAGTCTCCTTCTGCTCTCACCATTATTAAACCACAGGGAGGCAGCTAACAACCATTACAAATCATAAAAGACTTCTCCCGAGTCTCTCAAGTGGGACTCTCCTAATTACAGCCTGCAGGGGAGACCAGCCTTGACCCATTCAGAATATTCCTAAAATGCAGATAGAATTTATATCACACATGACTGAAATGCAGGCTTCTTCCAAGACCTAAGATCCCAAGTACAGGCTCCTCTACCCATACACACCTTGGAGGCAGCAAATGCCCCACATCATCCCTCTCAGGGATGTATTCAATCAGGATCCTATCCCATCCGCAGTACCGGAACCTATAATAACCAAGTTGATCCTTCAAATGATGCTACGGAGAAACAAAGCCAATTTTCCTGTTAAAAATGTGACTGTTGCCCTAATTTATCTGTTTCCTTGGCAGTGTTCTGGGTTAATTTATTGCCCAATAAAGCAAACAGAAGCAGAGCCACAGAGTGGCAGAAGCCCACTGTCTTATCCAAGCACAAGCAGCTCGCCCGAGTCAGAAGTAAATGAACTACTGCAAACCTGTCTGCTAACCCTGACTTCATTTACTATCCCAGGGACACAACAGGAGGCTGGTTTACAGGAGTTAGGGGAGCGCGGGTGATTAATAATTATATACTGTCGAGAGAAATGGATGAATTTGGTCAGTGAGCCAATGGCCACAGGGTTTCTTCTTTTCTATTAGATGGCAAACCTTACTGCTACAGAACCCAAGGAGGAAGAGGAATGGAGGATGGCACAAGCTCAGCCTTTTCCTCTCCTGCCGTCACCGCTGACGGACGCCCCTTGCTTCCCTTGCAGCTAACACACCATGTTTAATTGTAATCGGGTCGATGCTTTGGCCCGACTCCTGGGCAAGGAGGAGCTAAGGTGTGGAAGGGCTTTTCACTCAAGAATTTCAGGGGTGCTCACTGAGCAGACCACATAGGAGGTCCTTTCTACATGGAAGGTTGATTCCTACAGGGGGCTAGGTCAACTGCAGGCTCRTGGGCTTCTGGTTTGCTTTTGGGTCCCAGTTTTGACTGAGTTACTGTGTCCAAGGTTCCACTGGGGGAGCTGCTGGGGGTAAGAGGCAAAGGAAAAGAAACTTGGAAAAATCTGGGCTCCTGATTCATAGTCCACAGAGGAGGATATGTCCACAAAGGCAAAGGAACCAAACAACAACCAATAACACAGTTTGGATCCCAAAGYCACTGAATGCTACGAGGAGGAATCAAGGTCAGCTACCCATAGGCCTGTGTTGTAAAGGGGAAACCACACTCAAGCGCAGGATGGATTTACACCATGTCTTACTATGAATTAGACACTTGGAGACTGAAAGAAAAGGAAAAGTTCCAGAGGTCCAGGGGGCCTGTCTTTCACTTGCTACAGGCTGGAGTGGGCATGCCTGGCCTAACCTTTTCCTTGCCATATAAACCCACCACCCACATGGGATCATCTTCAGGATGATGTCACATATACTTGACAGCCACCCTCATTTGGCCCTGCGTAACTTACTTAACCACCTGGCCTTCCGATTCTTTTTAAAAACAGCACCTCTGATTTGCAGATCAGAGATGTAGGGTCATAGATGTGGGTTTCAACATAGATCAAGGCTTGGTAGGTCTAGGAGCATCACTTCACCATCCAAGGGGGCTCTTAACAACCCTCAGCCCATACTGAGCCCTTCACATGCCCCGTTCTTCTCACATTCCTTGTGGCATTGTGGCATAGTGCCATGCTTACTCTGTTCTTCTATGTTAAGTGCCCTTCTCTTTCCTTTGCTTTGTTGTCCTTGTGCTTTGGCCATTGCTAAGTAAAATGAGTTATTTGAGTACAAGGACCATGGTACAAGACAGTGATCAGATAACTTGCACGGGTACTAGGTTCTTAACAGAGGGATGATACAGACATTACAGACATGCTAGACACACTACACTGATTTCCATCAATAGCAGCAAGGCACATGGATTTTGTCTTCACTGTGCTTCTTAGAACCATTCATTGCTGTAATTATCCATGTAATATTTGCGGAAAGCAATTGACGTGGGTGCGGTGGCTAAGACTCATTTTGTCAGTTTGATGGGATCTAGAATCACCTAGGGCAACAACCTCTAGCCCTGTCTGTGACTCTCCTTCTTCTCTTCTAGACTAGGTTTATGAGGAGGGATGGTATGCAGTGTGGGTCGAGCCATTCCATAGGCTTGGGCCCTAGGTGGAGTAAAACAGGAGGGGTAGGATGAGCAGCAGCAGCCATCTTTCCCTGCTTCCTGACTGTAGAAGTCATGGGAACAATTGTCTCCCACTCCTGTCCCCCTGCCTCAGGCGCCATGATGAGCTATCTCCTCAAACCAGGGACCAAAGTAAAACTTGTCTTCTCCAAGTTGCTGTTTTCAGCTACTTTGTCATGGAAACAGGAAAAGTAAGTAATAAAGTTAGTAACTGAAACAGTAGAAACAATAAGGGGGACGACTACTGTGCTGGATTCAAGGTGTTATGAGTACTGTCAACCCAAGATTTAAGCAGATGGAACCAGTATCAACCCAGAACTGAATCCACTGAGGGTGGGTATCCAGATGGCTGTAAATGGGCCAGTGTGATAATATACCAACAACACAATAAATATAAATATGAGTGACTATAACAAATATGTAACAGATTATAATATAACATTAATAGAAACCAAACTATAGTACACATTTTATACCAAACCCTACTCTAAATATTCTATTTATGTTACTTCATTTAACCACCACAAACATTTAACTAACTCCACTTAGTGGCTAAGGGAACTAAAACTCAAGACTGTCAGGTAATTTCCCCTCACACCTCACAGTCATTAAATGGCACACACCTAAGACTTTCACCCAGCCCTTCCTGCACTGCCAGATAACTGCATGGCTGTTCTCTCTGGGGTTTCCATTCAGGGTCAGCAGAGATGTTTGCAGCCAACTGCCCTTGCTTTTGCCCTCCCTGGGAGAAGGCCTTTCCTTGTCCAGGGAAGAAGAGGGAGAAGAGGAGCCAATAGCATCCTCCCAGTGCTTTTAAGACTGTGTTCTAGGTACTGATTGAAAGAAGATGACCCTTCTGTGGGGCTCAGATCCCAGAGGCTCACAACAATGTCGAGCACAATATAGAAGCTATTCCATGATCACGACTCCATGATGCGGCTGTGCCTGGATAGGATCACCTGTCCAGAAAATGGATTGTGTTTGTTGATATTCTAACTGTCTAGTGCCAATTCTGAAAGGAGAGAAATTCACAGGGGGCCTCAGTTCTTTTTCCAACACTGCTTGTCAGAGTTCCAGAGATGCTGTGTCTGATCCGAACACCAGTACTCAAGTTCTGCTACCAGCATCCGGTCTCCAGGAAGTTGAGGGTAATAATCATCCCGGAACTTAGGACTTCTGCAGTCATTAAAAAGACCCAGAGCAATTTTCCACATAACTGACTCTGCCACCAAAATAGAGCCTTCAGGCCAGCTTCTCACCACTGCACTGGCACAGACACATGTCACCGTCATCTTCCACAGAGTTTCTGCAGTGTCCTAGAAGCCAACCTTGCTCCTGCCTTTGACCCTAACTGCTACAGTAATGGGGCAGCAGTGTGTGGCTGGTACTGATTTTTCAGTGTGTCTCTTTCTACCATCATCTACCATGGGCACAGGATATTGAACCTAAGGGTCGAAAGGAAACCAGAGCACCAGAGATCTTTACTTTGCATATAAATAACTGCAGGTTTTTATCCTTCCTTGAATCAATGTCAAGAGCCGTTCATGCAGCTCACATCCCACCACGGCCATTCCCATTCAAAATGAGTACGGCATATTCCTCCCGCCTATCCCCTGGCAATATGTATAGCATTGCATGCTCTGTTGCAAACCCTTATGGCTATCTTTGCAACTTGGCATGAGTGTAGATAATTGGAAAAGAATTTGCTCAGCACCTACTGTGACTCTGACACCTGCTAGGTGCTATAAAGCACAACAAAGAAACATAAAATGTAATTCTGTCCTTCCAAGAATACACATCGCCCATGGGGAGACAAATGAATACTCCACAGATGCACAGACAACCTTATCAGATTGAGTAGGGCTGAATGGGAATATCAGGCACAGAGCTAGATGATAAACACCTCAGGAATTGAGAAGCAAATCAGCAGTGTRGCCAGGCTGGCTGGCTGGGGAAATTCCCTGTCTAACACAAGCAAGGTGATCAATATGTGATATACAAATGAGTCTTAGCACCAGTTCCCCAAAGGCAGCCAATACCGAGTGCTCAGAACTCAAAGGCTTCTGTAGTTGAATGCTCTTGCAAAATATAGTAGTCTCAACCCAGGATTCTAGAAATGCACCATGACAGAATTGTCACTATGAAGACCAAATTTGCTCTCTCCACCACACTGCCCCCGCAACTACAACAATTAAAGCACAGTATATAGGATGTACTGTGATGGAAGTTCATAATCAAAAGACTTGAGTTGTTCGAGAATATTCCAAGAAGGAAACTAAAGGACAGTAAAGTCGTGAATGCATCACAGAAAGAAAGAAAAGTAAATCTTGCATTTGTGAACCTGCATCCCTCTGCTGCCTGTTTTTCTTAGGTGAAGTGGATCCAATAGACACAGCATATTACATTGCTGATCTGTTATAGATGTTTCCACAGAAGTGGCTTTTCCTCATAGAGTGAGATTATACCCAAGAAACCCATCGTGATTAATAGGAAGAGTCAATTCTAGATAAGGTGGCCTCAGAAGTATTCTCATTTCTCTTCTTCATAACCCGTACCTCCTTTTTTTTTTTTTGCCATCTCCAGTAAGTACAGCTGAGAGATTCCATTAAGCTTTGGTGAGACTAGTTTTTGGCAGTCTGATAAGTCTATGAAGACAATGTGAACTCTACTACATTCACAACAATGATCACATTAACCATTGTTATGGCTTAAATCTGTAACAGACGCAGCCTTTGAATGCTTAGTCCCAGCTACTGGTGCTACTTTAGAAGGCTCTCGAAACTTTGGGGGGAAGTGGTATCTTTGGAACATGGGTATCGTTGAGGATATCCTTTTCCTGGTCACTTTCCTACTCTCTGCTTCCTGGTTGGCCATGCTGTCCTTTCCTACACACTCCCACTGCCACAAGGTCCTCTCCAAGTACACAGGACCAAATGACTAACACCTGAACCCTCTGAAGCTAGAACCATGGTAAATCTCTCCTTCTTAGGCTGTTCCGATCACAGCATCAGGGGAGGGGAAACTAGCTAATACTGGAGACAAAGAAAGCTGGGGCTGAGTGCTTGAGGCTTCTTATGATACATTTTTTTCAAAGTATGCACACACACACAGGCATATGGATATACATGAGTATCTGAGGGGCAACATAAAGAAATGAAGTACTAATACTTGCTACAGTGCAAACAGACTGAAAAAAAAACACACACTACATGAAAAAGAGACAGACATGAAAGAGTACATACTCTATAATATATACTGAGGATGTATTCCATCTACAGCGGACACTCAGAGTGAGCATGTCTGTAGAAACAGTTGAATGGGCACCCGAGACTGGATGGCCAGTACTGAAGGAGCCAAGAGGCAGAGAGACCCTGACACAGATGTACAGGCAGGGAAGCCCCTTGTTCTGTTCTGAAGTCCTTACTACAGACTGGACCTACATTCTTATTTTCAATTACTACCACTTGGTCTTTCTCCTTAGCTTCTTCCCACTTTCCTTCCATTACTTTACATACTATTCCTCTTTAATGTACAGGGTAGTAAGAGAACAGATCTGAGAACAGGCTCACTTGCTATCATGGTACCAAAACCAGGCTTCTAGATACTTCCCTTCTGCCACTCCATATTGGGCAGTCCTTAAATATCCTATGGCAAGCTCTTCCCCTTCCATGTGGAGGGTTCTCATTCTCCTSCTCTGGCCAGGCCTCTTATTGTCCTGATTTACAGTCCAGGGATTCTCCTTAGTAGCCTTTGGTGACCTTTGATCCCTCGGTTCTCACAGCATGCAACACACCTGTGTGTGAATAGGCATGTTTGAGTTCCTACGGTTAAACAGGTAAGGGATTGTCTGTTGACTAGGTGTGACCAAGGACACTAGGGTGGTTCTTCTATGACATAGCTGTGCATATGTTCTGGCTTGGTGGGGTCCAGATCTACATCCCCCTTCGCAATCCAGTCCAGGCTCCAGCCTGTATCAACAAAGCTAGAGGGTAACTAAGAAACATAAATGGCACCAGCATTGCGTCCCTGAAGCTAAATACACTCTTTAATCTAGAAATAAGAGTATCCCAATTTACAGATCAGACCAGTGAGGACCACAGCTCTTTTCTGGAAGAAATCATAGTGGAAAACATGAAAGATTTGGAATGCACAGGCTTCATATAAATTCCAGCCTTTTGCTAGACTGTTGGTTCTATTTTCTAAGCTTTTATGATGGAAGAATTGAAAGAGATGAGTATACATCTGCACAGTCTCTGCCACCTATAGATGCTCATCTTTGTTGGCCAAACATATTCTATAAAGCACACATATTTTCTCTTCTACCAGTCCCCAAAATGCCTGCTTAGAACTTTAAGCCACATGATTTTCACTGGACAAGGAGAGGAAGCAGATGGGTGCTCATTTCCATTTCAGCCAGCAGCCAACCATATTCTGCCAACAAGAAACCTCAATGGCCCCACTAACCAATAGGGTGCCTGCTGGGCACGACAGCTTGACAAGGACCCCATTCCCTTTCAGGTTCCTGAGAAAGCCAAGCACATTCCAGAGACTCTTTATATACTGGTTGCACAGACACACTCACAGTTAAAAACACAGGTAGTTTGGCTAAGAATTCAAGGAAGGTGTTGGAAAGCAGGATCCTTCACACTGGGGAAGACTGCCTTGACACTCTCGAGTGAATCCTCACCCCTTAGCATTTCACAAATACTTGAGTCTTTCTTGTGCACTGGATCCTAAGAAGGGTACCAGGGATAAAGCTGTAACAGGGAAATCAACAATAGCTGCTTTGGGGGAACTTATTATAACAAGGGAACTAGAGATTCGCCCAATAATCATTCTAGCATAAGTCTGAACCCAAAGGCGAGACAACTCTGGAGTAGAAGAAAACTCTAGCAGAGTTGGTGATGAGGAAGGAGACAAAGCAGCTGAGTGGGCCTGTGAAGGCAAGTGCTGGGTAGGTGAAAGATGTGAAYATGGGACAAGGGAAAGGGAAAAATGGGGAGAAAGAGGGAACAGCAGATGCAAACACAGGGAACAGTGTATGCCAAACCAGTGTAGAGGAAAAACTAGAGTACATTAGAAATTTGGACAAAAGTCAGCATGACCAGAGCCCCAGAGGCCACACAATAAGAGGAAACATGATTCACAGGTCTAGGGAAAGCCAAAAAGACTCCCAGTGGTTTGCAAATATTGCTTGATCTTCAGGCATGATCAGAAGAAAACAGGGGACACTAGTGTTCTTGCCTGAATGTGTGCATCATGACATACACGTGCATGTAGTTCCCACAGAGACCAGCAGAGGGCAGAGGGCATCGGGTCCCCCCCCACCCCCACCCCCCCCGAACTGGAGTTACAGATGGTTGCTTGTGAGCCACCTGCGTGTGCAAGGAACCAAACTTGGTCCTCTCTAAGGGCTACGAGTGCTCTTAATTTGGAACCAGCTCTACAGCCTCAGCTGGCCATTCCTTAAAATGGGCTAAGGTTGACACAAGACTATTATGATGCTAAAATTAAAGCAGAACCAACCCAAACTTTTATCTGAAGGGCTGGGCACAGTTCTGAAATCTTCTTCAGGAGAGACTGTTATGCTAGGGGAAAAATTGAATGAAATACCTGCATTATTTTCCCACAAACATCTGTAATTGCCTTTTAAAGAATCCTTAAATTAGAGTTATAATAGCTCATGATAAACATTCATTTATTTCTTACAATATCAGAGAATAGGCATGGCATACCGAATATTTTCCTGTTGTCTCATGAATTGGGTTTAAGTGGCCTCATTTATCATGAATTTCGGGATGCTTTAACAACTTGTAGAATGAGTTAATTATGTTCTTAGAGGTTTAATAAGATCCACCAATTTAAGTAATAATCTGACGGTCTCGGAATTAGCTCAGGAAAGTTTTGAAAATACGGCATAAATGCATTTGGCTTAGCTGAATATGAGCGTATTCATCGGAAGTATATGTTCTATAATCTACAACATAGCGAATAGGGAAGGACATGGTGGATAGACTTTGAATCAAATCCCTTTTTTAAAAAAAAATCATTCCTATCAACAGATAAATGTTGATGCATACCTGAGCCAACAGTTTTCAGAGCCCAGGGGCTCTAGTTGTCCAGACTGTTGGGGAGAGAGTAATAAAACCTCATCTACATGTAATGAGTCCACTGGGGATTCCAGGAAATGGACTGAGATTTCAATAGGCAGTGAGGAGAGAGAGGGGGGACATTGACTTGGAGATAAGAATAGGATGTCCTGCAGAGATTAGCCTTGGGCTCAGGCACCGAGTGTAAGGTGGCGGAAGCTTTTTCTTTCTTCTTGTTAAAAAAAAAAGCACTGTGTGTCCCTGCATGCTTACAGGATGATTTTCCGTGTACATGTGCACTCATGAGCACATGCATGAAGAAGCCGAAGGCCTTCAGGAACACTTTGCACCTCCTTCAGTGGCCTCCAACGTACCAATTAGTGTGGCCAGTGAGTCCCAGGGAACGTCCCACCTCTACCTCGTCAGCATGGGGTTGCAGGCCTATGGCGCCACACCCAACATTTTCCCATGGGTTCTGGGGATTTGACTCAGGTTATCATGCTTAGAAGACAAGCATTTACTTACCAAATGATCTAGCTCCACAGCCCTTTTTTCTTTAACACAGTTTTGTTCTTTTCCCTCCCTACGCTCTCAAATTGAAAAAAAAAAAAAAAAAAACCAACTTTGGAAACAAGCTGGAGTAGCTTGGATCTTTTCTTAGCACACTTCCAAGCAGCTATTCTGTCCTAGGTAAGGTGACAGAAGAGTGCCAGGCAGAGAGCTCACATTGCCTATGAGTACACGCTGGTTCTGCTCCTCAACGATCATGTGTCATTGGAAAAGTAAGTCTCCTTCTCTGTAGAATAAGGCGATTGGTACAATGTACATCTCACTGTGGCTGCCCAATGCATAAACAAGRTGAATAAATGTGCTTACTTAGAAATATGTCCTGCTGGCGACAGTTGTTGCGGTTCACAGCTGGAGGGAGGGAATCAGCTCTTATCCCCCTAAAATCTAATGATCATCATGGCCTTTCCCAGCTGTCACACACCTCAAACCCCGACAACATGCTTACAATGAGTTTCTTCCCACATACTTAATCATGTAGACTAGTTTCCTTCTAATTTTGTTTGCAGTGGAATTTTCTAGGCACTGGGTCTAACTGAATTCCACCTCCCCTACCTGTCACATCTGCTCTAGCCAAAGCATGTGACAATGCCTAGTCCAGGAAGGGGATGGGTGACGGAGAAACCAATTTAGGATGCTCAGTTGGATAACAGTCCATTCATACAGACAAATGGGAATTCCTTATCTGGCCTGCGGACCGAGCAAAAGGCAAAACTCAAAACAATCTCTGAGCATACACAAAAATATATTACTGAATCACATTTTTTCCTAGACAGCATCAACAAGAGGGGAGTCTACAAGGAGACAGAGGTTTCCTGGGGCAGGGTGCACTGAGCCCAGCACATGAACAAAGGCAGGAGGCTCTCAGTCCTCTCATCTCCTAGCACCTCGCATATGTTGGCTCAAAGGGCTGACAGGTCCTGGGATCCCTCATGGTGTGGGCGGCAGGCTCTCAAAGCGGAGGGAGTCACCACTGCCTTATCTTCAGCTCTCTATTAAGGAACTTGTCACCACTAAGCCAGGTCGTTAGTCACAGGGACAATGACAGAAAGGCCCAATAGGGGAAAACAAAATGGCATGGATGAACTGGCGAGTGACCCAGCAACAAAGAAGTCTGTTATCACTCCCCCATTGGGAAATGGATAGTTCCTGTGAAACATGTGGTCCAGTTAAGAGAATGCCTCTTCTGAAGACAGGGGTGTCATGCAGATAAATGAACACAGCAGAAATATGGTCAATACACAAACCCCATCTAAAAACAAGCAATGTCTCTCGCTAGCAATTTGGGGTCGTGTTGACCAAACATTTCATTACTGTTGTCTGGGCAAGGCAGGAGAGTTCAAGTTAATAGAGATTCCCAGTCAGCAGTGTCCAAGAGAAGATGGTCCATGAAGCTTATCAGCCTGCTCTGCAGTGTAAAGAAACAGGTACGGAATCAAGGGAACGCTCCAGGCCTGGAGGCCTCTGGGCACATCGCTGAGCCTTCACAGACCTCACTTTTTACCCCATAGAGATAGCTCCTCTGATGACCATCAGTTCTCAACCTGAACAGGACAACCTAAGAGTTGTGGCCAAATCTGGAGTCTCCCAAGTTTGCTTCTAGTGAAGGTCTGGTATTCGCTCGTTGCCTGATATACATTTGTTGACTCATTTGATCTTATAGTAAGCCAAATGGGGGACATATGATTGCCATCCCCACTTAACAGGTCGGGGAGGCCAGGGCTCAGGAAGGTTGGCAATGGAGCCAAGACCCACCCAGTCATCAGGCAAGCAGATAGTCTGTATCTAGAATTGCTCCCCAACAACTGCACACCTCAGAATCTAGTGACTCTCCAGGATTACATAGGGTAGAAAATATGGTTCAGTTGATCAAGGGCTTGCCACAGAAGCATGAAGCCCTGAATTCAAGACCCCAGAAGCAACACAAGAGCCAGGCATGGCAGTTAGAGATAGGGATATCTCCAGAACTCATTGGTCAGCCAGTTGTGCCAAATTGGTGAGTTCCAGGTCCAGTGAAGAGACTCTGTCTCAAAGATTAAGACAGAGAGCGCCTGGGGAAGACACTTGGCATAAACTTCTGGCTTCCACACATACATATACAATACCACACAGGTGTATGAGTGTATGTGTGTGTGTATATATATGTGTGTGCACAAGTATGTTTGCATGCATGCGTGTATGAACATGCACAATTAAAAGAGTGACTCGGAATAACTATTTGTTGTATGTAGTACATTGACTGCCTAACCAACAAAAGAAAATATGAGGCTTTAAACAAAGGGCCATTCTGACTGCACAACAAGCTTTCTAGAGAGGCAAAGAAATATAGTTTCATAGCACATATGAGCTTGTGTCTCAAAAATGAGTATAGGATGATTGCTGTTTCTCAAAGACAAGGGGACATGTCTTCATTTACAGACATGGCCTTGGAGCCCATGACTCCTCCCTGCTTTGAGAAAGAACCAGTTACCTGTTCTTTTGGGGGCGGGGGAGGGGACAGGTAAGGGGGAGGATCAAATCCACGCTTGGCAGCAGCRACAGCCCTAAACCTGAAGCAGACGGGAATGAGGTGACAGATTTATCTCTTCCAGCTCCCTGGGAGGTCTTCTGGTGGCTGTCAGACAGAGATTCCCCAGATCTGTTCTCCCAATTACCTCTGTGACAGGCGAAACTCACTGAAACAGGTCTGTTTCCACCTGGAGCCAATCTGTCTCCTATTCCAATGCAGACAGCTCTATTCTACCAAAGGCTGGGATGCCCAGAAAGTGTGAGAGGATGTCCGGGTTCCAGCAAGCATCTCGGAGTTCCAAATGCTGATTACCAACAGACATCTGGAACCCCAGCTGGCCTCCCTGTGTGCATGCATCTGTCAACTGTACTCAGGTTAAAAGACTGGGCAGTGGCAAAGTTGCCAGGGGCCACTAGGTGTCAGTATCTGGGACAGAAATAAAGAACATTTAAGAATCAAGTCTTGGAGGAAGAAAGATATCATTTAAGAAGCCATCCCAACTCTCCCAAGCTTGAGCAAAAGGAATGAACAATGACTCACACTACACAGGACCCCAAAAGATGTCTACTGTTCTAAATGTAGAAACAGCAAATCTAACCAAGGCCTGACCTAGAGGATCACCAAGGCTCCTTTTTGTTATGGTTTAATGGATGCTATTTCAACATGGAACAGAATTAGCAGACATAGTTTGGTAGTATAAATAGAAGGGACTTTACATAGAATCCTTAAAACACATATCATATAAACATTTTCTTTCATAATAAAACACATGGCCCAACATGAGTATTCTAGTGTATCTTTTTCAATTTCTGCCATCAGGTAGATGAATTTTACTGATTSKCTTCAGCATGGATTTTAGCACCAAAAATACAAACAAACACCCATAAAAGAAACTAGCCTCAAAGGGTCACATATTGTAACCTCTAGTTATTTGACCTTTGGAGTCTCTACTTGTTCATTTATTGAACAACTATTAACTATCATTATATATACAGCGAAGCTGCCCTCAAAGCTATAATCGGAAACCCTGGGTGTCAGTATTATAAGCATGCAACAACATTCTACTGAAATTCTCTTTTTAAAAAAAAAAAGAAAAAAGTCTCTAAAAGACAAAACTATAGTGGTGTATGGTTGCCAGAGATTGGAGTCTCGTGGGTAAAGTCATCCTTCAATGATTACATGCTGATCATGGTGGAGGCCCTGATCCACCATGTGCTAAATGACATAAACTGGCATACTAAACAAAGAAACAAACAAACAAAACAACAGAAAAACCCACAAGTCATTCTTAACTGCATAATAATTTWAAAAAATGAAAACGCTTAAAAAGCCCATGAGCGAGCTAGCTGCTCTTGTTGGGTTTTTAACATTAGTTAACATTTAGAACACTAYGGATGAGATATTCAGGATTTTAAAGGGATGCAGCTGAGCTAGAGGTTAGATGGAATGACATAGTAAAGTGGTTTGAAAATGCGAAGGGCATGGAGGAGGGCAGAGGTGTGGTAGTGGGGCCACAAGAAGTCAGATTGGTCTGTGCCTTCCCACCCGAGGTCTGCATTACCCATCCTCCTGCCAGAGATCTACTGCCCTTGAACCTTGGTGTCTGTGCATATGGAGAGCGGTCTCTAGGAGGAGGTAAGTCTTCCTGCATGTTATTTAAATGCAGTTATTCAAGTGCAAAGGCCCACAGTTGAGAGTTGGGCTATTTTCTACCAACTCTCTAAATAGGACAAATTTGTCCTTCAAAACTGCAAGAACTAAGGTCATGAGAGAAGTCTGATGAGATTGTGGTCTTGTGGGAAATTCCACTTTCCGGTGGCTCTGTTGGTGCCTCTGAAGAATGGCTCAATGGCTCTGCCTTTGAAAATGCAGGGAACAAAGATACTCAACCGGTCCTTTTGAAAGGCCGAGAAGGGGGTGTCATCCTGAGCTTGATTGAACGTGGGGCTGGGATCTGCAGGGGAGAGGTGAACTGACTTCAAAGGTGTAGC
>BDUI01001115.1:139571-151926 GCA_002335545.1 Apodemus speciosus
AAAAACTGCACATATAATGCATGTATGTGTGTGTAAACACACACGTATGTGCAGGCAGAGACTGAAAGACAGCATTGGAAATTTCCCTTGGTTGTTTTCCATTTTATTTACTGAAGCAGGGTCTCGTCTTGAACCTAGAACTTGCCAATTCCAACTAAGTCTAGCTGGCTAACTTACCCTGGGAATTGCTTGTCTCTTCGTACTCTCTACTGGAGTTCTAGGGATCTGAACTCCAGCCCTCATGCTTGTAGGGTAAGTCACAGACACTGAGCCATCACGTTCATGAAATGTGTTAATGGAATGAACTGACARGTAGTTTCCACTCTTATCTTAGAAGTCCATATGAGTATCTCCCACCCTCAGGCCTTTCTGTTGAGAGAGCTAATATCAGGCTCAGGAATAAAACACTGAGCTTCAAGTTATCCAAGAGAAGAAAGAAGGTGGCAGTAAAATAAAGAAGAGGAAAAACCAGCAAAACCTATGGAAAGGGCAAAGCAATACACAACACGATTAACAATTGCTTCCCTTAGACAGCAGGTTCCCCTGAAGTCTCTTATATATATACATACATTTAATCTTTAGAACAACACAGTGAATGGTTAGGAAATGTGGGACAAAGCAAATGCCTAAGCAGAAGCACTGGGATTTAAATCCAAGACACAGGGTACCAAAACTTGGGACTATACTTGCTTGCTGTCTATACTTGCTGCCTCCTAGAAACTGACTTGAACTGTATGCCCAGGTGCTCCATGAACACAACAGCCCAGAATTTAGGGATAGGGGGATATTCCCCAGGGTCAGACAGCTCCTGTGACTCCAGCCTGTAAGGCCCCAAAGTCAGTAGACTGCGAGGAGAAGTACCACAAAGGCGGCAGCTGGAGGTTAAATTCTGAGTAATTAACATGTTTATCCATCAGAGCAAAATCGTTCCCTGGAGAATTCAAGTGTCATTTCACTGTGTCTTTAATTCATGGATGCTTTTACTGTCTTGCCAACAAATACTGGTGAGGGAAAGGCTTGGCAGCCACTTGACAGARAAGGAAACACAGCTTCTGCCCAAACCAGTATATGTGTCTGACTAGATGATACCTAATCATACCAAGATAGGCACGCATGGCCAATTTGCATTCGCTCTCATAACTCTGAGACTTAGAGGAATATGTCTACAGTACACGGGTCAAAATCAGGATAGTAGGGGGTGCATGGTTCTTAGAGGGAGGCTGTGATTCTTGGACAAGGCAGCCCTGGAGATATCATTTTAACAAGTCATGTCCTTTCCTATACCTATAAAGTAAGGATAACATCTTCAACCCAGAGCCCCTCAAATCTGATCCAAAAGCAGCAAGATGAGTGTAGGATCCAAGAAAACACTTTCAGTGATCAAAGGCAAGATCACCCAACCAGAAAGCCAGGGGTACAGTGATGCAAAATAGGTTCTTCCTGCAGTGGGTCCAGTCCCATCAAAGGTCCTCCAAGAAGTGGTACAGATCACTAAGGAGAGTGGTTCTCCAACCACCAAAGGAAGAAGGTCACTCCTGGTGGTAAACATTGGACACTATGCCATCATGCCCCTTGTCTCACATAGACAGCTGTGTCATGGACATGAGCTATGGAAAGTCCTTGGTGGAGACTGCATGGGGACCATATTCAGATTCAACATGACCTTCAGATGACAAAAGTGACCATCACTGACCTCAGGAAAATGAATGAAGGTCTAGATGCATCTTGAGGATGGCTGGAATGCTGAATGCCATTTCTTCTCAGTATCTATGCTCTGACCCCTAAACTTGCTACCTGGAATACTAGGGGTCCACTTGCCTCCCCACTGAGCCCTGAATGTGCCTTGGGAAAAGGCCAAAGCTGACAAATGGCATTCAGTAGGTTGGAAAATTAGGCAGGGAGGGGCAAGGGTTACTGGGTTACTGCATCTTCAGGTCTAACCACTTCAAAGTTAGAAGCCAGTTCTTACATAAAACAGTGAAAGCAGCATTTACAGTAGCATGGTCACATGTGCTTGTCATCCCAGAACAGAGACAGGAGGACCCCTGGACTAGCTAAACTGGTGAGGCCCAGGTCCAAGTGAGACACCTTGTCTAAAAATCCACGTAGATGGTAAAGAGTAATACCCCAGATTGACCCTTGGGTTCCACATGCCCATTCATCCTCATACAGACATGCATCTGCACCTAAACACACACACATACACACATACACACACATATACATATATACACATACATACATACACACAAACATATATATACAYAAACACTCATACACATACATACRCAAACACTCATGTACACACATTCACACATATCATAAATATACATACTCACACCTATACACACACATATACAAACACACACTTATACATATACACTCATACATATATATACACATACACAAACACATATATACATACATACACAAACACACACATATCACAAATACACATATATACACAAACGCACACATACTCATACATACACACATATACATACATATACAAACACACATACACACTCACACATACACACATATACAAACACACACATACACATACATACACATGCATACACACACACATACACTAACACATATACTCACACACATACGCACACACACACCAGACACATATATACACACATATACACAAATGCATACACTCATACATATATACACACACAAACACACACATATACACACATACACAGATATACACAAACACACACATACACATATACTCACACATATACAAATATACATATATACATACATATTCACACACATGCACACACAAGGTAGGGAGGAATAAGACAGCAACTCACACCACCCTTTCAACTTCTTACTGATAAGGGATTCAAGGAAACAGGAGGGACTCATGCCCACAGCTGCACAGCTATGGAAAGTTCAGCCATCTACAATCTACCCTTTCCCTCCAAAATCCTTTGCTGTCCAGCTACCATACCATGCGAGTGCTTTCTCACCTGGGACTAACAATCCTTAACCTTTGGCCCTTGGGATTCATATACCCATCTGAGCTCCTGTAGGTAGAGATGTGGCCCTACTAAGCTCAGACTTTGCATTCCACATACATGTGTACTGTGCCTCCTTGTGGACTAAAACCATGTGGTCAATAGCTGTAGGTTGTATAGTTTATGATAAACACAGTTATGTCTTTAAACCAAGGGAACACATCCTATAACCCCTAGCAGATGCCTGGAGACACGGGAACCCTACCAACTATCCTGTGTATTTGCCTGCACTGCATGCCTAAGATAAAATGTAATTTATTCATGAGGCAAGTAAGAAATTAATAGCCATAACAAAAAAATAAAATAGGACAATTACAGGAATGCACTGTAATAAAAGTTATTTAAAACATGAGATGATGACTTCTGGAATTTTCCATTTAATACTGAAGGACCATCATTGAGTGAGAAAAGTGAAGCTGTGGGCATCAGGGGAACCATACAGCAGTCAAGAACCACATTAGGTTCTGCAACCCCACGACAGCCRAGCCTCTGTCTGTCACTGGTCCTGAGCTCTGTCCTAGCTGTCATATAATACATATACTGCTAAAAATATTTCCGACGAAGACCAGGCACATGCAATTACATGACCCCTTCCCTACAAAGTGTGACCATGGCACTGTAATCCCCTTTCCTCATTTTAGACAGAGTAAGCCTGTAGTACTATGTAAATGATAATAACTGTATGAATGGGCAAGAAAAACAGAGATCCTCAATGCCAATGTCTGGACCATTACCCATATGCCCATTGCCTCCTCGTGTGGCTGTCATTTGCCTGCCGGATGCACCCCATCAACTCGCAGTTTGGGTTTTCTGCATTCCACTGCCACTGGCATAACCTGTGGAGCTGGTCCCCTTGACCAGCAGAGGATGTCTGAGGAAGGTCTGTGCCCTTCTCTAAGAGCAACGGGAGCCCTGTTAATTTAAGAGGCACAGAAGCCAACTGCACCAAGGACCACCATTGCAAGGAGACAATTGCAAAGGAGACCCCACAGCTCCCTGGCTCCTGGCCCACAGGAAGAAGCAGACACATGCTCGCCCTGCATTTGGTCACCTGAAAAGCAACTAAGCATCCCTTTGGTTGAGAGCCATGTGGGACTCTGCAGGTGACATAGACATAGACAAAGAGAAATAATCCTTGACTTTGATAAATGCATAACCTTGAAGGGCAAAGTGATAGGTGTGTGAACGTGGCTCATTCAGTGCCTAGCCCCAAGTGTATGGCTTTCTCACTTGGCCTAAATGATCTCCATCTTGACTATGACACTTTTTTTTTTTACATATTTCACTAGTGGGATACTACTTTACCCCAATTCCCATTCCCGTAGAGTGAGATTTAGGAACAACACAAGCTGTTGAATCTCCCAGGGAGATGAGTTGCACACTTTATGGGAAATCATAGAGATTTAGAGTTACTCTTAGTTCCTTCTAGGTCAAAATACAACTAAAGATTTTTCCTTCCCCAATCCTTCCCATTAGAGCTGCTGCAGGTAGAGATGTGACCAGAAGAAGCTTAGGCTCCCTGACTCTCCCTCAAATCCTCCTTAACCCTCACCTTTCTCTCTTCAGAAGTCAACAGTGATGCCCACAAACACTTGAATTCTTCCCTCTTTCTAGGTAGCCAATAGGACTCTCTGGAAGTGAAGTATGGTCAAGTGGTTCTCTTAGCCAATACGTTATGAGCAATGTTGGCCAACCATTGCCTCCTGCCAAGATGGAGCTGTATGTATAAATACTGTGGACAGGCTAGATCAGGGACTATAACAAAGAGCCTCTGTGCTTTCCCCACTCACACATTCATGAATAATATATACCTAAAATTGGTTAAAAAAAAAAAAAAACCTTTACCAGGAATGGCAGCTCACCCCTGTTATCCCTGTACTCTGAAGATAGGGGTAGGGGTAGGGAGGATGGCTGTAAGTTTGAGGCAAGCCTGGGTTACATAGCAAATTTCTAGCCAACCAGGGGTACTTAATGAGATGTGTTGACAGAGAGAGAGAGAGAGAGAGAGAGAGAGAGAGAGAGAGGAAGAACAAGAACAAGAAGAGTAAAAAGAACAAGAAGGGGGTAGAAAATGAGAGAATTTATGTTACACCACTACCATTGAAGTTACATGTTATTATAGCAGACTTTGGCTGAACCTGACTAACACAACCTTCTTTGACGCAGAACACTTCTGCTCTGGCCTGGCCTCCAAGCAAACTTTCATTCTCAACTAATTCGCAAACATACAGATAAAAAATTCTTCAAGAACCAGAATCTATGCTGGAAATGGCAAGCCTTGGCATCTTGGCAGGTCTTACCCTTAACCTCTGTGTAGACATTCTGCAGAGACAGCACTCCCTGAAGGATATCATTCATAGATGGCTCTGAGTGCTAAAGCTGAGGCTGAGACCCTGGGCAAGGATGGGGGGGAAAGGATGACTCCAGATGGTGTCCAGTGCTCAGTACCTCTGAGCCAAACTCCTGTCATACATTTGTCATAGTCTCAGCAGGCTGCCTATTCCTGGTCTCCAGCCAGCCCATGCCCTGGGCAAGAATGTATGATGGGACAGATCTTCTGATTGACACCTGCCTTCCTTCTCTCTTCTTCTTGACCATATTTCAGGATGGCAGACAAGTCACTTCCCTGTGTATAACATGACAAAGCTCCAGTTTGAGAATAGGGTGAAAATAAACATACACTGTACTAAAACCAATTCTTCTACACRCAGAAGCCTGGCTCCAAGAGGCCGTCCCAAGGATATTGTCAGTGAAAACATGCATAGCACAGCTTGTTATTAATCAATTAATTCACAGTTAGCTTTGTCCCGAGTCATCCAGCAGACAGAACAAGAAGAGATTTGCAAGCTGCATGCATCTGAATTAATATTTTTAAATGGCATAAGCGTGTAATTAATACTTTCCAGGAACACATCCACACCAGATCAGGCAGTGTTGTTGGTATTTTCCCCTTGTCCATATGCCTCTGTTTTTTGTAATTACATTTTAGGAGGGTAGGCAACCATCCTAAGTTTGTTTTGCTTTGTTATTTCTTTTGTGACTCAAAATAACCATGTTCTTTCTGCTTCAGTAAACCATTACTGCAGCTTGAGAGGATTCCTGGAAAGGTCTAGTTCCATTCAGTTTTTAAGAGGAGAAACAACCTGCAAATAATAGAATTGAAAGCCTCACCCACGAGGTCTGCCACAGGCAGATACCAACTGTAGTGATTAGGATAGGCAAGGTTATACCATGGAAACAAAGTGAGCCCTGAAGCCCAAGACTTCAAACTTAATTCTTATTTCAGTTTTTAAAAATTAGATTTACTTTCATTTTATATACTTTATTGTTTGGCCTCCATGTATGTCTGTGTACCACATGTGTGTTTTGTGCTCTGCAGAGAGGTCAGAAAAGGGTGTTGCATCCCCCTGGGACTGCAGTTATAGACAGACAGTTTTGAGCTGCCATGTGTGTGCTGGAAAAGAAACCTGAGTCCTCTGTAATGAGCGCCCTTAGCTGCTGACCATATCTCTAGCCCCTACTCCTTATTTCTTAATCATTGCAAAGTCCCCTTTTGTCAATGACTCTCCAAGTTTATGTCTTTCAAAAGAAATGACTCTGGGGGTCAAAGCTGCTTTGTCTTGTGGCTCTGCTGTCTTSACATCTGGCCTCCATCATCTCAAGGTGATACAGAAGCTGAGGCTAAGATACCAGGCAAACATGGAGAAGGAAGTGGGTATCCCAGTGCCATCTAGTGCTCTGTGACTCTGATGTCCTGCAGCTGCCACAGCAGCTGTGACTCTTGCTGTCCAGCCATCCCACACTCTGAGATGCAAAAATAACAGAGAGAGAATTGAGGACGTGTACTCAAGAGAACAACAAGAAGAGCAAGAGAAGGAACTGATAATAAGGCAGAGGCAGGAGATTGACTCAGGTTAGCAGTAAAGCCCATGCCCGTCATTTTTACTCATAAGTCACACAACTGTCAGAGACATAAGTAATGTAAGGAAGATCATGGCCATCTAACATTGTTAATGTATTTCTATACTTGTTATGAATTCTTAGAGGTTAAGAGACCTTATGGTGCTATTCTGYATGRCACCCTGCATTCTATTCACTTCATCAGCCAATTACCAGAGGTGGCGAGGGGGGACCAAACACACATGCATGTACAGATGTATCAGAAGTTGAATGTTTCTGCTCTTCCCTTGCCAATAGGAGCTACCCTTTATGCTTTAAAAAGAGAAGAGAAATTATACACAGTCACCTTGAGTGGGCAAGAGCCATGTTCCTTAGAAACAGAAGGAAGGGTGTGAGGGCCAGCCAAGAGTATCCCCATTGGGGGAATCTCATTGTAAATGTTCATCTGCCTGAGAGCTGGCAGATAAACTGGATCATTGTTCCCAAACACTAGAAGGAAGAGTGATGGTTAAAAATAAACTATAAACTCTACACATTTAAATTCAGTTCATCCAAGCTGGCGACATCACGGCTCCCCAGAACATTCTGATGTTCAGCCATTTTGTAGCCTTTGCACTATAGTGATATCTAAGGTCCTCACTAGCACAGGAATTTCATAACATGAAAAGGTTGAAAAGGTTTTCCCTGAGGATCAACAATGATATTAAAGTGTGAATGCAGATCAAGTAAGGTCAACTCTTTTCCAATAGGCACATGTCCCTTAAAAGAAAGAGAGATAATAGTAAAAAATGCGTGTTGGGGCTAGGAATACTATTCTGTGAGGGAAGAGCCTGCTGCCCAAGTATGAGGGCCTGAGTTTGATCACTGGCACCCACATAAAAGCCAGGGACATGAGTGAGTGAACATGATGCTAGAGATACAGGCAGAGAAAATAGGTTCATGATGTCCTGGGCAACCAGTCTAGCCAAAATGGTGAGCCATCTAGTGAGATATCCTGTCTCAAAAATGGGGAGTCATGGGGGAAGATACTTGTCATTGACTCTGGCTTCTGCATGCACATGTATGGATACATGTACCTGCTCCCACACACATACCCACCCGACCAAGTATACAAGAAGTGTAGCTTTGGTATTACTATAGACTTCTTGAAGACTCAGTAGAGACTGATCTATTCCATTGTCTCAACAGACCACAGGGTTCCCACCAACATGGGAGTTAGTCTCTATCCTGAGACTACCAAGGCTCAACAAAGGAGAAAATGGTCTTACTTGGGAACTATGATTGCTGGGATTTGAGCTTTTCTGTTAGTGATAAGGTGAACTTGCTGGAAGGAGGTTTATAGACACATAAGAGTAGTATCAAGCCTGGCACATTATTGATATCCAAGAGCCTAAGGCTTTGCTTTCTTCCGTAGAACAGGACCTGCCTTGTTCATCTCAATGAGCCACTGTGAGATCATAAAGGAACAGAGGCCCTTTAAAGCTAAGGCCCTATGTAGCTCTGTGAGACATTTTGTTCTAATTTCCCTCACTCATAATGCACAGTTCAGTCAGTGTTCCTTCCTGCCCACAAGTGGTTTCTGTTGGTAGCTGGAAATCTAGGACAGGGTGGAGGCAGCAAAGAAACCCAAGGGATCCCATTACAACATGCATGTCCAACTGTACACATTGTTTGGTTTGGGTTATAACTTTAGAAATATCAGGGAATAAAATACCGTTAATTCTCAGCAATCATTAAAACCTCAGGGACTCTGGGTGTGTGAGGTAGAAGGCTGGGGTGGGGTTGGGGATTGACTTTGAACTAAATAGCTGCCTTATTTCATTACCACATTGATTTACATAGTCATCACATCCTAGCCAGACCACCAAGAAGAGAAAAGCAGGAACCAACTCAGAATGCAAACATTTCTGTTGCAGTGCAATAAACCAGTTTACCCTTTCGCTAAATGTCAAGTTAATATTTTTCTTGGAGTTGGCTGCATCTCTCCCCTTCTTCCCCTCCACAGGAACTGTGGCTCCAGGAAGGGGACCCTGCCATTCAGCAGTGCCTAACCTCAGCACAGGGAATTGAAGAGAGCAGTTGTGGCTGGGAAGTTAATGCAAACAGAACTGCTCCAATTGCAGAAATAGCCTTTGGCAGTCATGAGCTCTGGCTTTAGGGAGCTTTGATCTTGGGCAGCTGACCAAGCCAGAGAATGGCATTAATAAGTCTCCAGTCCTTGCTCCCAGGAAAAGAATAAGCAGGAATGGAAAGAAAAATGACATACACAGATCAGCTATCAACTCCAAATGAACCAGCCATGAATGCTTACTGGAGCCCATGTCCAGCCCTTCCACCACCAACTCCCTATCTAATGACTTCTATCTTTCCTCCCTTCTGCCTCCTCTCTGCATTGATACTGATGCTGTCTTGGCTGTGATTTGCTCTGCATGCCTGCCTTGCCTCCGAATGTCTTTTTAAAATATTTATTTATTTACTTATTTATTTTAATGTATATGAGTACTCTGTCTGTATGTAATACATCTTTGTGCCAGAAGAGGGCATTTGGGCACCGTTATAAGTGGTTGCAAGCCACCATGTGATTGCTGGGAATTAAACTCAGGACCTCTGAAAGAATAGCCAGTGCTCTTAACTGCTGAGCTATCTTTCCAGCCCTTCCAAATGTCTTTTTTATTATTTGTTTTTATTTTATATGTGTAAGTGTTTGCCTGCATTTATGCATGTATATCATGTGCTTGTCTTGAGTCTGCAGAGGCCAGAACAGGGCATCAGATTCCCAAGAACTGGTATTACACATGATTGTGAAACATCATGAGGTTATCAGGAGCCAAATTTGGGTCCTCTGCAAGAGCAGCACATACTCTCATGCCATCTCTGCAACTAATCCGGGGGTTTTCTTATCTCCATATCATTCTCAACAGCACCAGCAGTTTCACCTAAATAAATGATACAGCCAGGTAAGTCTCTAACTCACAATCCTATTATGGCTTCCTCTGGCTTTTTATATGAAGCCAAACCTTTGGCACTGAATATTGAACTTGACCTCATTCTATGATCTCAAAAACTTCTCAGAGGTTGGCCTTCATCTAGTCCTTATCATGTAGGAAGGTGGCTGTCTGAATTTGGGGTTTTCTCTGCTACTGAGAATAGAGCTGCCTGTTAGCCACATGCTCAGAGTCTGGAAGAGAATACACAGCAGTGACATCAAGATCAACCATTCATTCATTCACATGGTTCACAAATCTGAAAGTCAGTCTTCCTTCAGAAAGCTCCTTATGTGTGGCTATCCTCACCATCCTTTCTATTTCCATGGCCCTAATTGGGTTGACTGATTAATGTTAATTTCCTATCACATTTGCAGTACCCACAAACCATTTATACTATTCTGCCTTTTCTAAGCTTCTATTGTGCCCAATTATCTGCATCCCAAATTAGGACTTTATAATAGAGGTCCTTGAAACTGATCTATAAAAATAAAACTAATAATAAGTTGGCAATAAGCTTTAAGACATGGTAGAAATAAAGCATATAACATAGAGCCAGGCACTTAGTAAGCACTTACAATAGGAGTGTTTGATGATGATGGTGTAGGGATGGGGATAGTGATGCTGTTGTTGCTGATAAAGGAGGGGATAGTGTTTGGGATGATTGGGATGGTGGAGTTATCATTAATGATGGTGATAATAGTGATGATGATAATGGATAGAAGTAGTTTTGAAAATAGTTAGGATTAGTTGGCACTGGCAATTATGAGATATTGGATACAATATTAGTGATGATGATGATGACGATGATGTCAATATCTCTACTGGTAGTGGTAGTAGAGGTGATAGTGATGTTGATGTTGATGGTGGTGGAGATGGTATTGGAGAGCTATGATGATGGAGTTGGCACTCATGATAATGGCGATGATTACAGTGAAAATAATCTTAGTGATGGTGATTGTGATGCTAAGTCATAGAGTTGGTGAAGGTGATAATGCTCATGTCGGTGGGGTGGGTAGGTAGTATACATAATGTTGGTGGTGGAGAGATACATTGGCAACAATGTGATAATGACAGTGTTTGGTGTCTGTGGAAGTAATGGTGGCGAGAATGATGGTAAAGGTAGAGATGGTGTTCTTGATGGTTAACTCCCAACAAAGGCTGCAGGAAGTAAGGCAGTTACACACTCTGAATATTATCTTCGGAAATGACTTAAAGTACCATACATTCTGATGTCAGCACAGAAGGATAGGCTTAGAAAAATGTCAAGTAATATAAATGGAACTAAAATCTCAGGCTTAGTGGCCTAGGCCCTGTCCATGGTCCTGAAAGAGAACAGCAGTCAAAGACTGGTGGGCAAGTGAACCTTTCCCCCCTCTTCTAATTGAATATTTTATTTATTTACATTTCAAATGTTTTCCCCTTTCCAGGTTCCCCCTTTGAAAACCCTCTATCCCATCCCACCCCTGCCTCTTTGAGGGTGCTCCTTCACCCACTCACTCCTGTCCTCCCACCCTGGCATTCCCATATACTGAGGCATTGAACACCCTCAGGCCCAAGGGCCTCTCCAGCCACTGAGGTCCAACAAGGCCATCCTCTGCCACATATGGGGCCAGAGTCATGGGTCCCTCCATGTGTATTCTTTAGTTGGTGGTCCAGTCCCCAGGAGCTCTGTGGGGGGGAGGTCTGGCTTGTTGACACTGCTGCTCCCTCCATGGGGCTACAAMCCCCCTCAGCTCCTTCTATCCCTTCTGCAGCCTTTTTAAAAAAATCTTATTTCATTTAATCTTTTCAACCAGAGGTAGAATTCATTGATAAAAATATAATTAAAACGTAATGAGAACTATATACATTTATAGACAAAAATAGAAATCAGAACCCTTGAGTTCTAGAGATTGCAAAGGAAGCAAAAGAAAGACTTCTTCAAGCAGATATTGCTAACAGGCATAGTTTGAATTAGGAATTGGGCTTCCAGTCCTTTACTATTGTGCTTTTAATTTTAAATGTATTACACAGACACACACACAGACACAGACACACACACACACACACACACACACATCCTTTATAATGGTTCACAGAGCTAAACATGGATCACTTGGGAAATCCCTGTGGGAAATTCTTGCATAGACAGAATGCATACACCTCACCCATTTCATAGGTAAAATTCTAAGGCCAAGTACAGTGCTATTAGGAAGTAGGACCTAAGGAAAATGTCTGGGTCACAAGGAGGTAGCCTCATGGATGGACTTAGTGACCTTATATAAGACATGGCAAAGAGGGAACAACAAGAAGGCATCTGGCCCTCACCAGGCACTAATATGCTAGCACCATGTTCTAGGGTTTCCCAGACTTCTCAACTACAAGAAGTAAATATTCATTGTTTACACTGTCCACTCTATGGAGTTTTTGTTATAGCAGACCAAAATGGAC
>BDUI01001115.1:168138-181762 GCA_002335545.1 Apodemus speciosus
CTTCCTCTCTTTGTTCTTTTTTCCACTGCACTTCAGTAAATCCCGATGACTTGGTCCTCACCCATGGTCACTTACTTCCTGCCATCCTTTGTCTCTGTCGAAGCACTTGTTAACTGACTTAACTTTACATACTGACTCATATGCTTCCGGGAGACCTGACTCCTCTACTGAGCACAATGGATGAGTAGACACAGAGAACCTACATACCATCACTGACTCTCAGCCCCATGCCAGACTGATAGCAGCCAACGCACTGATGGCTTAAAGGACTGATGGCGTAAAGGCGTCAGTGGGCAAAGGACACTGAAAACCAGCGCATGTGCCTCCTAATGTCCTCACAGCATCTTCCCTTTATGTCAGCTAACATTTCTACTTTACATATGAGRAAACTGAGGTACAGAGGCTACTTAAAGACCTTGCTCAAAGATGCACAGATAGTAAATAAAACTGGCAGGATTTGAAACCAGATAACCTGATTTGAGAATCCTACTTTTCTGACTTCTGTATGTAGGAAGTGTTGACTGAGGAAATGAATGAGTGACAATGGTTGCTTGAGAGTTTCTGTTTTGTTTCTGGGGATTTAGGACATGACCCGAAACTTTACATGGCTGCACCCTACACCCATCAGCCATGCGCACAGTAGGACCTGTTGAAAGGCTAGCACTCAGAGCCATACTCAGCCTCCATGACTCGAAACTATGCATTAGAATCTTCAAGAGAAAGGCCAAACTGAAGACTCTGAAGGAGGGGCTTCTGACTTAGTGTGACTAGGTCACCTGGGTTATCTTCCTTCCATTGAGAAACTGAATCCCGGTAAAAACATGAAGCAGGGCCTTCATGTCAGTATCTACCCCTCAGCCCAACAGACAAAGACAAAGCAAACTTCCCGAAGAACCTGTGATAGGTCATAGAATGGAAAAGAGGCAAAGAACAAAGTCTTCTTTCTACTTAACTAGTAGAATGGAGATAAGCCAAGGGGGTGGTAAATGAGATAGCATCGCAGGTCCTTGRTGCTTAAACACCCTGCTCTGCAACACACTGTTCCCCACTGTCATTTCTGTGACTTGGCCTCACTGATGGCAGCTCTGTATTCATGACTTAARCAACATGTCCCATACRGTCAGCATATTCAATAAATAGTTCCTAATGAGTGGATAAGGGATTCCTATCCCCCTACTTGGTTCTACTTTTTCAACTATCTCCTCCTCCATGACTTCCTGGTAACCTCTGATTCTATACACAGACACACCCATGGATTCACTGGGTATGTTCCTGGACTGCTGATATCAGATGTATGCTACAATCCCCCATGGCAGGGATGTTTTCTAYRAYACTRGGGCAAGAAAGGCAAAGTGGGGGTGCATAGGAAGAACAGAGGAAGCTATAGAACAGTAGAGTGCAAAAAAWWRKTTTTTTTTCTTATTGAATATGTTACTTCACAGACTCAGGGCAACTCCAGATGATGCTGCTYGGCTGAGCAATTTCCAAAGCAGTCATGCAAGAGTCAAGTGTGCTTGCACCACCGTGAAACAAAAACATACCGGCTGCTTAGCACATCCAAATCAATTCTCCCTCAGCTCTTCCCCTTCGCTCTGAAAGTCAATTTAGTTGAGAGAAGCGTGTTGGTTACTAATCTTGGGCGCTCCTTCCCTCCCTTCTTATTAAAGTGCCTTGCAGCTGTACTTCCGGTCATTTGTTGTGTTCTTGTCTCCCACCCCCCAGCCTGAAGGGCATCTCATTTGGTAATTGTTAACTAGAATTCTCTGAAGAATTCAGATGAGGTTTGCTTCTATCCTGCTACACTCATCTATCCTGCAATCCGATGGGAACCCTCCACTCAGCTGGAGAACAGGGATGCTTCTTGTAAAAATGTCTCTTCCAATCACCYTGACTGTTAAATAGAGGAACAGGCCCAGCCAACTGTGTCCAAAGACATGGGAAACCATCTGTGACAGAATTAACACACCTCAAAAACCAGAACTAGATGTGCCCTGTATTCTCTTGGAAGAGGAAGGTTGGTCTCGGGCTTAAAGGAAAAACTGCCCAGCATAGATAGGATTAAAATGCCCATCACAAGGGCTCTGCAGATCATGGGAAGTGGTGATGTGTGGATGYTACAAGGACCTTAGCATGGAACTGTAAAGAGGAGCAATACRCAAAGGTATTTCTATAGGTCAAGCCTGCCAGGGTTTGAATCTCAATGCTACAATCACAGTGTAGGCTCTATGACCTTGAATGAGCCGCTTATTAACACAGAGCCTGTTTCTCCCTCTGAAAAATGAAGAGTGCCCATCTGGTGGTAGCTTAAGGATGCCATGATATCATGCATGGAAACTGGSCCCAGACAAACCTGTCATTGTTTGCGATCCTTACTGTGAACTAATTAAATACTAGGCCTTGTGCTTGAACCTAGAATATATTGCAGCATTAYCTGGCCAGTAGCTACAGTGAATGAATATTGTTACTCCCATTTCACAACAAACTGAAGTTCAAAAGAGTTAATAGCCTGTGCRAAGGCATAGGGCTGGGAAGCTGGGGAGGTAGGTTAGGATTTGAACTCAGGCCCCACTAACCTACAACATGAGAAAGCATGTAGGWGGRGCCTCCTGCCAGGGCTGAGGTTAGGATCCCATCTTTGGTTCCCAGTGTCAGGAGCTGCTTCACGGACAGCTCTGCAAAGAAGGTTCCGGATCTTGGGCTCTGAGCCAGCATCCTGGGACTGAGTTCTAAATGTGATGTGTGACTCCAGCTGTTGCCTCTGCCGCTCAGGTATGCCTCCCCTTCCCCCTCTGGAAGTCCAGGAGTTGTAACATTAATGTAACACTATTAAGAGGCTGAATGAACCATGCTGCTTTGGAATCCTTCGTCTACTTCATGAGAGGGAAGTCAGTAGGCATGCCCGGCAGGCTGCTAAGAGCTTTCAACACATGATACCTGGTAGTACTGCTGTCCAAACCAGCCAACACACATAGAAGTTATTACAGTTCCAAAACGATACCTCCAAGTGTGATTAAAACATCTTTCCTTGTGATGATACAATACAGATGTATTTTAGTGACCCCTTTTACAGATGAAGAAGTTGAGGCATGTGATAACTAGGTTACTTGTGCAAGGTTACAAGATCCTGAAAACTTACCSGCTTGCTTATAGATCAGCCCAGGTGGGCACATGTCTACACATACCGTGTAGTTTTACTAGGAACCACTGGAACAAACAGGAAACAGACAAACCTCTGGAACTTGTGACCTTCAAAACACAAATGTGGATGGAAAAAATCCCAATAATGTGGTTTGTAGCCTTCTCCATACTTTGAGAGGAGCAGCATACCTGTCAGTATGATTTTAGAAATAGCATGTCCAAGCCAAAGCTTTGCTCTACACGGACCCACCGCCATCTCTTCTTAGAAGTACTAAACACAAGGTAAGATGAGTGAAACAGTAGAGGTAAGTAGCTATTGTCTTCCATCTATGGGCCAGATCAATACAAATGTGCCTGTCTTCTGGCCACATGCTAAACAGAATTCCAAGAGGTCCCAGAAAGGCAACGGCTGAGGGCACTTGTCACACAGGTCTCACAAGCTATAAGACCCAGGTCAATAGCCCTTTGAATGTAAGTATGGCATCCAGTTGGGATGATGGATACTCGCCTGTGAGAAATGAGGCCTTCATATCTCTTACCCTTAACACCAGCATGCTCCTGAAATGTAGTTCTGATAGCCTTAGCAAATGAGTATACAGAAGAAAATACTGAATATTCCAGTAGGGATCTGACAAACCAGGCCATCAGTTATCAAACCAGTTCATCAGTTATCCCAAGGACTCCCAAATAGAGTCCATATTTTGGTTACAAATAGACAGCATTCTGTTCTGAGGATGGGCTGCCACTATGCTTTGGAGCACATCTTTGCACTGCTGGCTGTATTCAAAACAGCAGTAGGATTCTAGACAATGGTTGTCCATACTTTCCTTGCCTCTCAGCAAATCTAAACTCTGAGGATAAATTTGCTGAAGCTAAATACTAAAACCGGAAATCTTTTCAAAACATCAAGATGGCATTGGCCTTAGAAAATGAGCTCACTTTGAAAGTGAGCTCTGCAATCACTTCCTACCACAGTCCTGAAATGCTCTCGTCTATGGTCTGAATGAGAGTGTGCCCCCAGTTCAGATACTGGAATCTCATCACCCTTGTGATTGCATTAGGAGACAAAGCTTTATGGAGGCGATGGGGCCAAAGATACAGACCCCCTGTGAACAAGATGAGGCTCTGAAGGTCTACCTTGCCGTCCTTCACCCAGACTACAAAACAAGTTATCATCTAAGAATCAGAAATAAAGGCCTTACCAGAAATGGAAGCTTCCAGAACCTTGACCTTGGACTCCCAGTACCATCAGAACTGGAATAAGTTTGTCTTGTTCATAAGCTGCCCAGTCTGTGGTATTTTGGCAGTCTGTTGGCAGTCACATTGAAGCAACACTCCTTATCTTCCCATAGATGGGCAAAGGATGGTATAAGGACCATTCCTATGGTATATCTATATACACTGGGAGCCAACATGTTGCCTTCAAATCTATAGGTAAGTCCACAGGAAAGCTAGGGCTAGAAAATGAAGTCAGTCCTTCTCCTCATCCTTTTTCTCTATGAGAATATGATCAACAGTTCTTTCACATTAGGGAACAATAGAGAAATTGTTAGCTAAGGTTACAAGAAAGACTTGGCTTTGGTTCCCTGGTTTCAGGTCAGATAAAGGCCACCATGGCATCTTAGGAGCACAGTGGCCACCATCTCTGAGATGAGAAGGTAGCCTTTCCAACTTGCAGAGCCTAAAATCAACGTTTGGGAAAACTAGCTACTGCCAATTTTTAGGAGGGTTCATCTTCAAGTGAGTCATACATTGTGTGTGCCCATCATACAGGCCTGAAAACGAAGGCACCTAGAAGAAAACATGTACTAGACATGAGAATGAATGAGTCTGCAAAAGACAACTATTCATCTTTGTTAAAGAAACAAATGCATCTGCTATATGATGCCCACGGCTGATACCTCTAGTCATGGTGAGAGTAGCTGAATGATTAGATGGACCTTAAGCCTTGAAGCTGGGCTGGATAGGGACTTACAGTTATTCAAAGCTAAGCAAGAGGATTTGGAATAGGCTGGAAACTCTCATGCACATCTGTAGCACACTGTCCAAGAAGGATGCTCACATATGCTCAAGAGAGCCCATCCAGCAGCCGGTACTTACTAATTCTAATTTTAACCCCCAGAAACCTACCCAGAAGTCATGTCGGTTTCTATTAATGCTCCAGGGTGGTGGAGATAGATCACACAGTAAAGCTCTTGTCTTGAAGGCATGGGGACATGAGTTTAATTGCTCCAGAATACATATTTTTTTTGTTTTGTTTGCTTTTTTGTTTGAAGCCAGGCATGGTAGCTTACAGTACTGATCTCAATACTAGGGATACAGAGACAGGAAGATAGGTCCCTAGGACTTACTGTCTTGCCTACTTGGAAACATTACAGGYGAGTCTTTCTCAAAAATAAGTTGGACAGTATCTGAGGAGTATGATCTGAGGTTTTCTCTGGCCTGTATACACATGCAGGTGTACACATTTACATATACGCATATACAAAAGAAATGTACTCTGAGCTAGAAAAGACCCTATTCAAGATTCCAAACGCTTCTGCATTGGTGAGTTCTACAAGTTCCTTCCCCTGCATTCCTGTCATTACATTTTCTTGAACTGGATTCAACAGCACTGGGGCTTTTCTCTCCTCCTYGGCTGTCTCCATGCCAGGGACAGACAGCCTCGTTAGCATTCTCACAGAGTCATGGTGAGCCTCTCAGAGTCATACCTGGTGATTGTCAGGACTCAGCGCACTGACGCTCTGGGGATGTACAGATTGCTCATTGGTGACTCAGGGACTGACTCAGCTGCTGGGGGTGGCTTGTGGGGGCGGGACATTAGTCCAGTAGGTTGGGCGTCACCCTTCCCTCCCTTCAACCAGTTTCTTAGCTGTTCCTGCTATATCTATCTACTTAACATGTCATGGGAACCAAGATTCTGAATGACCGAGAAATAACTTCAGAAACCCTCAAAAAGAGGCTTCTGGAAGATTTTATCCAAGTAGCTGTTAAAAAAAAAAAAAAAGTAAGTCATGGTTACATTTATTCCTGAGATATGCTGAGAGTATTGTAAATTCTCAAGGGTTTTCTCCGTGATGATGCTAGGAAAAAAAGCAACCCAATTTTCATGAGATCACTTCACATAGAGATGAGGAAAAGCCAAAGGACACAAACAACATGACCCTATCACAAGTTGAGATTCTCATGCAGCCTCGGTGCACTCAACTACCATAATGTTTGAGGGAATTATCTTCTTGTTCAGAGACTCTAACCTCTGGAAGAATCTAGACATTCTCTGCCAGACACCAGCCTGCTGCTAAGCCAGTCATAGATGATGCAGAGCACCTGGGTCCCCCGGTACTTGTTAGCAGTTCTGAGCCCTGTCATGCAGACACATCATCCCTTACATGACCCAGGCTCAGTCCCTCTGATCTCAGATCTCTCCGGGCAGGTGGAGAGATCCCTCTTTTCATCAGTCCGTCCAGCTAGTCGGTGCCATTCCTGTGTTTCCTCCCTTCCCAAGCTAAGAAAACTAAGAAGCCTTGTCTGAGGATGGGAAACTCAACTCTGCAAACAGACTTAATGAGTCACTCTCAAAAATAGGTCTGGAGGGTCCCCAAGAGATCCACAGGCCTCTTGAAATATTCATGCAGCCATGCTCATCTCCTTGGATCTATTATCATTGAGTAATCTATTAACATTTAACAACGAAACAATAGCAAACAGTAGCCCCAGGCTATCCAAAACAAGTCTATTCTTCCAATAATGTCTGCTCTGTGTTTTATGGAGCTGAATGACTAGAGCAAGTTATGTGTAGTGGATTTGTCCACCAGAGTGATCCACAGGCAGAAAATGGTACATTCAGGTTGGGTAGGATTACTTAAATGTGCTTGACAGGTGCTGACATCTCAGGCACTACGCCTGAATACTTCTTCTAGATTCTAGTACAAAATTCTTCCACCCAGACTTTCTCACTTTACCCAAGACAGTCACCAATGAGGGAAAACATATGTCTTACGCTCTCAAAGGGTGGTGTGCACATTAGGAAGAAAACTACTCGTTGACATTCTTTATGATGACTCTTTCGTCTTTTCATTGAGTGTTGATGATAGATCAGGAAAGAAGCTATTTCTCCCAGTCTAAAGGCAGATTGGTGCTGGCAGGGGAAMCACAGATAAAAAGTTAAAATGGCACCTGGGTCCTTAGTGGTCTGTGATCACTATGTATGTTCAACACTCCTTTGTCTTTCCAACTAATTCCTGGCTAGGGCACCTTTCTCCATTAATGGAAATGTTTCCCTCAAAGGCAATCACAAGTATTGAAAGTGGATGGGGGGGTAGGGATAGGGGTGGAGAGGGGGTAGTAGGGGAGAGAGGGGAACCTGATCTGATATTGGGTGAGGGAAAAGGACTGAAGGCCTGAGGGCCAGCAGAAAGAATGGAAACAGGCACCCTCAGGAGATAGGAGGTTGGGGGGACCTTCCAGAATACCAGAGACCTGGGAGGTAAAAGATTCTCAGGACTCAAAGGGAGGGACCTTAGAAGAAATGCCTGACAGTAAGGAGAGGGAACTTATAGAGTCCATCTCCAGCAGGAAGACAGGGCATCAAATGAGGGAGAGTGGGGGCCATCCCACAGTCATAACTATGACCCATAATTGTTCCTGTCTGAAAGAATTACAGGGATGGAAATGGAGAGAAGCCTAAGGAAAAGAAAGTCCAGCAACAGGCCCAAAGTGGGATCCAGTTCAAGGGGAGGTCCCAAGGCTTGACACTTTTACTGAGGCTATGGAGTGCTCACCAAAAGGGACCTAGCATGACTGGACTCTGGAAGATCCAACAAGCAGCTGAGTCAACCAACCAATGGACAGAAGCAGCAGATCCTTGTTGTTGAATTAGAGAAGGCTGAAAGAAGGTGAGGAGAAGGGCAATCCTGCAGGAGGACCAGCAGTCTTAATTAATCTGGACCCCTGAGATCTCTCAAACACTGGACCACCAAACAAGCAGCATATACCAGCTGATATGAGGCCCCCAACACATATGCAGTAGAGGACTGCTGGGTCTGTGTTCATTCAGAGATGATGCACCTAACCCTCAGGAGACTGGAGACCCCAGGAAATTTAGAGGTCAGGTGGGGTGTGGGGTGGGAACATCCACGTGGAGACATGGGGTGGGGAGGAGGTATGGGATGTGGAACAGTTCAGGAGTGGAAGAATAAAATATGGAGTGTAAAATATTAATTAATTAAAAGAAAAATAGGTAGTGCCAATAAGGAATAGAACTTGTAACTCCTGTGTGTATGTGTATGTGCATGTATCCATGTGCGCACACGCACGTGCATGCATGTGGTGGTACATGTGTTACAGGAGCATGCACACATGTACCTTTAGTATCATTCCTCAAGAACCATCCACCTTGGTTTCTATGTTTGCTTGCTTGCTTTCTTTGCTTGTTGTTTGTTTTTGATTTTGATACAAGTTCTCTCATAATTCTGGAGGTCACCTCATTAAGCTGGGCTGGCTGGCTGACCAGGGAGCCCCAAGGATCTGCCTTTCTCCACCTCCCAAGATCTGAACTGTCAATACACACCACAAGGCACTGGTTTTCTTTTTTGAACATCAGTTCTGGGGATCAAATTCAGGTCTTCATGCTTCCATGCCCATCACTATGCAGACTGAGATATGCCTCCTACCTCCAAACATGTCATTTGATTAAAATACAATTAATATGTAACTAACATTAAACAGTGAACTAAACCTAAAGCTCAGAACCTTAAAGTATGATGTGTGCACCTTGATCAAACAAACCCTACTCTGGGTGAGCGCTGCATATAGCCATGAATCCAGGTAAGTGGTTTTATCAAGCTTCTTGCTACTCTAGCAAAAGCTATTCCTGAACACTCCTCTAGGTACTACTACAGAGCATCCACAGGGAAGAAGAGAAAGAACTTGGAGATAACATATCAGCCAAAGATAGAGACATATTAGAAGCAAAATAGAGCTGCAGCCCTGCCAACAGGTTGTTAATTCAAAATGCAACAGCCCTTCTGACATCATTGGAAAGCCAATTGCCAAACAGGGAACATCAGTCTCTTCACGTCTATGGCAAACACTCCCTTGAATGCAAAATTACAACTTGGTGACTATTTGGGATCCAGCCCTCTGTATTTTTCATGAAGCTTAAAGGAGATTAATGGGACAATCAAGATATTACTGATGAAAACTRCATGCATTTCAAATGAGACTGTGACAAATAGCTGGGAAGCCTCCAGAATAGGCAACAGGAGCCCTGAACTGGGGAACACTTTACCACGGTATGTATCACCCTGCAATTCACCCCTGGACATGAAATACAGAGAGAGCATACAGGCTTTCCCTGAGATCCACAAGACAGAAAGGGAGCCTTGTCATTAAGCAATTACAAGGTCCAAGGGGACAGTGTTGGCACTAAGCACTACAGACGCACATACAGCTCTGTTCAGATGGATCCCATTATTATTAAGCAGTTCAATCAACATAATAATTATTATAATGGGTGGCATTTATCAAGAGTCTGTTATATGCTAGACAATCTATATGCAATGCCTCTAAGGCTCTTGGCAACACTCCATGGGGTTATCTGTTTATCCATACTTAGAGTGCTTAGTAAATAGAAATGAAAATATTTTCTACATTTTATGCAGGTGAATAGGGATGAATGTGTGCAATTACCTATATTATTATATACCTAATTGAAATACAGTTAGTTGTAGTTAGACATTATACATATATTGTGGTGGTCTGAATGAGAAAGGTCCTCCACAGTCTCAGGTATGGAAACACTTGGACTCCGGTTGGCAGTGCTGTTCAGGGAGGCTTAGGAGGTTTGGCCTTTTTGGAAGAAATGTGCCTCACTGGAGGAGGGATATGAGATTAAAAGCCTCATTCCATTTCTAGCTCTTTCTCAGCTTCACGCTTGAGGCTGAAGAAGTCAGCTGTCAGCTTTCTAGGTACATCACAAAGCCTGTCCCTTGCTGCCATGCTGTCCCCACCATTACAGACTTTAACCCTTTGGCACCAGAAGCCAAAACACAAGATTTCTTCTATAAATTCTCTTCATTGTGGTGTTCTAACACAACAACCGTTAAGTAACTAATATTTGCCAGTGGGTAATATGAGGATGGGTTCATCCGGTTTTCACAACGACCTCATGATGTGGACAGTTCCCAATTCCACCATTCACTGATGAAATAACTAAGGGCAAAAAAATCTAAGTGCAAAGCCCACCTTACCTCTTTACCTTCAGCCAACTTGTCTATCTTCATGTTTCATATCCCCATGCCTTAGTTATATAATAAAATGTGTGCCTGCTTTTCCCATTATCAGTCCATTGTCAGCTTATTTCACAGATGGAAAGCACCAATCGTCAGGATGGGAAGAATACATTTACAACTTCACTACATCCACTATTCAATCACCTTCTCTTCGAGTTCTTAACTTAAGCAGCTTCAACCATATCACTTCCTTCTGTCAGATGCAGGAAGAATTCTCATATGAAACTCACTCAGATAAGCCTTTCTTGTAGTTAACATGTCTTGGTTTTGAACCTGACACTCATGGATGTGGGGATTTCTTCTGTTAGTGTGCTCACGAAGGGGGTGACAGAGTTAAGACTAAGAGTCGAGAGGTGTCTGTCTGGTTCTGCTTAGATAGGACCGCCTGAGAAACAGGAATGATGAATTTAGCCTTGGTGTCAAAATCCATTTGTGGGTATTTCATTCATCACTTTCTATCTCTTCTATCTCCCTGCTTCCTTGCTAGCTGAATAAAGACATGCTTTTAAAGCAAACTTCTTCATTGTTTGTCTAGCAGGGTTCTTTGCTTTTTTGGAATATGTAAGCTACTTTAAAAATTAACTTTCCCCTGAGATACAGTAATTTAAATTAAGGGAAAGGCTGGTCTTTCTTAAAAAGTCCTGTTTCCCTTATTCAAATTGATGTTTTGTAGATTCCAGAGACTGTCACTCTTATGAAGACAGCTCTTGGTTGCACTGATGGGTACAGAGTCCCTTCCTGGCCTAAAAGAACCAGAGAACAATGACTCACACATATGATCTGGAGAAATGCAGAGAGAACAGTAGGAGAATGCAAATGTCAGCTTCTAACAGAAAAGAGTGGCTCTAAAGCAAAACAAAACAAAACGAGGTGAGGCAGGCTGGAAGTCCCAGTGGCAGAGGCATGGAAGAATCAGAAGGAGCTAGGAGAAATCTCAACCCCTGACAGCCTTTCCTACACAAAGCATATTATCCCCTTCCCCTCCTTGGCTTACAGATCTGTCTCCAGCATAATTTCCTGGCCACAGTCTGTCCAGAGCATGCCAAACAGGACTACTCTCAACCCAGCCTTCACCAAAGCAAGTCCACTAACATTCTCAGGCTTTATCAGTTGGGATTCATARAGAACTGGTAATAAATGGTAAAAATAAGATGACACCCAAAAGAAGGAACATAATGCATCATATATATTATTTCAAAGGTCTYCCTACTAATTTAAAGGAGTTTATCTCTGGTTCCATTTTCCTCTGACCCTGACACATATATTCTTATCTTCATTGCTCCAAGTTTTGCCTTTGAAGTAATCTCAGGCCATCCATCTCTCTTATGCAATAGCTGGAGTCCTTAATACTCAATGCCATCCATTCATTCTGTGTATGTACGTACTATTTACCCAAGTTCTGGATCTTGGAGATGGCAAGGTTCAGATGAGGCACTTTCTACAGCAGACAAAAGGAGACTTGTTCACACCCATGAGGAGATTTTATCCTGCCAGGTCTTCCCCACTGTGCTTGGGATCCGCCTTCTAGCCTTCTCCCCAGAGCAGGTGGGGGTATATGCCACCCAAAAGGCACCATAGCCTGTGATCCTGCTGTTTGTCTCTCCTTCGCTTCTCCAAAGCTTAGAATCCTTTTAGCTCAAATCTTCAGAACATCCCAGCACAGTTGCTTCTGCAGGAACKGGTAGGAAGGGTTRTRCCCTGGGAGGAGGCAGTGGGAATAGTTACATCTGAGCCACCCTGGCAACGACAGCATAGCCGCTGCTTTCTGTGTTCAAACCAGTGCTGGTTCTTTGAATGTGGCATCTGTCAAGGCTCAGTGAGGATGACAGATGTCTCTCTGCTCCAGGAACAAACAACACAGCCCTGTGGGGGTGACAGAAACAAGCGAAGCCAAGCCGGAGTGGAGAGGTGCCGATCTCYGGGAATAATCTGAAGAACAGCGTAGGAGTCCAAGTCTACCAGACACCTGCTCCCCTGAAGAAAGCACGTTCTCATTATGAAACCTTAGAATTAGAAAGTGACTCCAAGAATAAGTGTGTGTGTGTGTGTGTGTGTGTGTGTGTGTGTGTGTGTGTGTGTGTGTGTGTGTGTATCTGGGTGGCCTCATTCATCAGTGGATGAGCTGTTCGTTCAAGAGATGCTTGAGGTATGTCCAGAAACGAGAGCCCCACCCCCACCCCACATAACTGCTCAGTTAACCTACAATTAATCCCCCTTCCAYGGGGAATATCAGCCAGGGATGGAGGTGAGCCAATTTAGGATGTGTCATCATCCTGAGTCATCTCTAATTCCGTTTGTCCTGATTAGATCACACACATATACATGGATCTCCTATCTAGAGTGTTCCTCACAGGTACCTTGTAGGTGCTTGGTGGAGAGCTGCTGAGTGAACAGAACAATTGCAAGRCAACTAAAGGGGGTGAAACACAAAGACACGAAAAAGGAACACAACGACATAGAGTGAAATGACAAGAATAATTAGAGACATCAACTACAAGGACAGAAATAATCTGACGAAAGTACACAAGAGAACCATTTCATTATGTATCCTGAATTATGCCCCCGATGTTTGCAATATTTCATAGAACACAGAAAAAGGGGGAGGCTACCGCAGGCTTAGAGAGATGCCTTCTGTTGTCTTGAAGAAGAAAGATGAACCGATAGATAGAAAGCAATGGAATAAATGATCTTAGAAAGCCTGGGCTAAAATCCTAGCAGMTTTTCAGAGGTACTGATGACCAGAGGACCTTGCAGAAAGGGGGAGCCTTGGGGATTCTGGGAGCCAGTGTTCACAGGCAGTGCTCAGTACTGTTCCTCCTTAGGGCCCAGAAGCAAAGGTTAGCAGTGTGGCTTCCCAACCTCTTCRGCTACAGCCAAGYTATGGAAGCCACTTTTGCTTTGGCCCATGAACTCTCCAAGAAGCAGAGACAGCCACATTTAGCAGAGTCTTGTGCTGCCTTGAGTGTTGGGAGGGCCACGTGGAGCAGTTAGGAATTCAAGCATCTTTCACCCAAACCAAGACATCTTCAATCTTCCTCACATGAGGTGCACTTCTTGCCATCCGGTCCCCATGTGTGATGGTTTGTATATGCTCGACACAGGGAATGGCACTATTAGAAGGTGTGGCCTTGTTGGAGTAGGTATGCCACTATGGGTGTGGGCTTTAATACCCTCTTCCTAGCTACCTGGAAGTC
>BDUI01001116.1:146337-157402 GCA_002335545.1 Apodemus speciosus
GACTAAATTGAGCACTCAGGAAATTAATTACTTCGTAAATATCAATAAAATACTCTTCTGACGAATGCCACTTTTCAAACAAAAGTATTCGTCAAAGACACATGATATTGAAGGGGAAAACATGAATAAAAAGTCATGCAACATCAATGAGCTTAAAACTTGCTTCTGTGTCTGGCAAACTATTATATTTTCTAAATGCAGATTAATGTGTGTAATTTTTTTTTTTTTACATTTGAAAATGTTGACATGAAGTTCACTTAAATAGTTAAGTACCAAAGAACATTTTATAACTATCAATTTAGCTCACTGGTACAGTTGACTTTGTTTGTTTTGTTTTGCTTTAGTGCAGCACACACAACTTGTACAGGCTTTCTTCTTCAAATGAAAAAACGCACTTGGAAAGGAATGGCATGGAGGGCTTTATTTTTGAGAAGTCTGCCCAGCTCACCTTTCCCATCTGTTTTATTCATTTTGTTTGTTTGCTTGCTTAATGCAGTAAGTTCATCTGCATTTTAAATCTCTCTCTCTCTTTTCAGGTAGTAGTTTGCTTTTCAGATGTGCCTTTTAGCAGGGGAGAAAAGGTAGAGGTGGCCTCTACCTTGGTAAGGGCTGAATAGAGTTCAGCTTCACCCTCTTCCTTTCGTGGGAGTTACGACAGAGCTCCCAAGGACAGCAAAAACTAAAACTACTTTATTGTTCTTTTGCAAATGTTAGAAGACTCATGGCTTAATTCCTGTAACCAATACAATCTAGAGAAATGGGATTGGCCCACAATAAAACTCAAGTGACCCRTACAAAGGGATCTCTGACCTTAGAACCCTCTTTCAAATTCTTTTTTTTTGAATGGTGTTTTATTATTGTGAATTTGTAAAATCATTATCCTCYACCAAGACCTCGGCAGATCACACTAATAACAAATGCTATTTATAAGTCCCAATCTGGTTTTCATTCATTGCCATCAGGTTTCAGCAAGTATAAAGTTTATGAACCAAACCCCTGTTAGCATGGCCCTCTTAGAAAGCACATAAGTACCATGGAAGGAATAATTCAGTTTTGGGTGTGATAGAGACTGATGAGTTCTTTTTCCCACTCATTGACACAGTGTCAAGAAGGAGTCCTGTTGGAACCAGTGCTTAGGATGGTGTTTAATTCAGCAGGGAGCCAAGATACAGTAATAGGACACAGGAAAGGATATGGTGTGTGTAGACACAAGAAAGAATTTCGGTTTATGGTCATCGATCTGTCACTTGCCAAAAGACTAAGTTAGAGAAATAAATGACTTTCAGTTCTCCATACATGCAAAGGTTAAGTTTAGTTGTTACAAAAGTTTTGCTGTTGTATGTGCTGAAAGAAAAGCATAAGCAGTTTTAAAAAATAAATCACTCGATTGGCTTCAGAAAAATACTTTAGTTCATATTTCATTGATTTGACCTTTTGACTCAAGATCAGAGAATGAATCCAGCATGAAAACAAAACGAAACAACAAAAATCCCCAGAAAACAGAAACAAACCATTTACCACGGAAATGGCATTTCCCTGCCAGCTAACTTCCACTAGTTTTTATTGCATTGTTTTTGGAATGCCAAGAAAGTGGCTTTGGACTTGGTGTTTGCTGTTCAACCAAACCATAGTATTCAATTGCTTGCAACGATTCACTAAACACCATTATTTGACAAACTCCCTCAAGAGAGACTGTTTACCTTCCGAGGTGTGTCTAACGCATAGAATCAAGTAACGATCAGTTAGGCTGGGGTTGTACCCCTTGGAGAAAAATCCACAAACTCTTGCCCAAAGGAAGGAGCCTCACATAACCTTCATGTTTAGAAAGACATACATCCTGTCCTGCTTCTAAGAGTGCTTCCCTGTTCTCAGAAATAAACAGCCGGACAAGCTACAAAAGAGGGCCCCAAAGCCCATAACCTCTAGATTCCTTTCAAGGGGGATCAAGAGGTGAGGAGAGGAAAAAAAATTAAAGATGAAATGGTGATGGTAAACAGCATGAAGAAAAGAACCCTCRTGGAACTTGCTAGCAATTTTCACCAAAGCAGCAGACCCTTGAACTGACAAAAATTCAGTACAATATACACACTAATGAACAGCTCCACTATTGCAGGCCTGCTTTATAAAGCCAGAAGAAAAAAAAAAAAAGGAATAATTATAATATCCCCAAACAGAATTCTCCTAAGAGTTGAGTAAAACCAGAGTGAAAGCAATGTCAGCTAAGGTCTTAGCTAAATTCCACTCCTAATGGCCCCCAGTATTTAAGCTATCATGGATTAAAGCCATGAAAATAAAAATTTCAATTTGAAATTTCATTAGCATGTTGCTAAAAATGATCAAGAGAAGCGTCGACACTGTAGGCTTTGTTGATATCATTGGAAAACTGCTGTTTCATTTTATAATCTCCACCTGCCCCCTGCCTTCTAAGATCTTCTAATTAGGAAAAGCCAAACTAAAGACACTGGCTAGGCTGTCCTAATGCTGGTTTCTGGAATGTTGTAGATCTTTCCTGCCTCTCTCTCCTTCAGTTCCTTGGTAAATAGGACTCTGAGTGAAAAGGGAAGCAATCAAGGGCTTCCGAGCAAAAAGCCTCCTCCTTCCTAAGTTCAAGTGCCCACGYGCCAGGTGAATTAGCTCCTTTTCCGGAGCCGGCAGGCCCTCCTCTCCCAAAAGAGGTGCTTCGCCATTTTCCTCCCGGGACGCAGAAGGCTTTCCTTCTGGCCAGTATYGGTCAAGCCGGGTCAAGCCGGGGATGGCATCTGCTTCCTGCTGTACAAMCGAAGAAGCCAAACCTATCTAGCTGAGCCCCGGAGCCTGGAATGCTTTGTCAGGAAACTCTGGGCTGGAGAGCTGCAAGACAGTTCCAGGCAGCCTCAGGGTAACCTGGAGTCCCTGAAGTGCTCCCAAGTACAGAGACAGGCTCGGTTTCCTGGGAATTCTGATATCAGGGGACACATCCACTCTCCACTCGGGAGTTGAACTGTGTCCCGAAAAGACCAATTCTCACCTCCGACTGGTCTGTGTGTGCGCATCTGGGGGTGGTGGTGACGGTTCCCTGCGACTAAGGGTATTTGCCCTGTCTGCTGAAGAGTCACTGACCATTGGCTCGCTGGAAAGGCAGTGTCCTTGCTCCCCTTTTGCCCACTCCCCTCTTTCCCTTCGCAACCCGGGGGAGAGGTGCAGGCTGGGTTAGTTACCCTGGCATGGTCACCAACACCAGGGTTGTCTTAGGGGTGCGCAGCTGCGCCCACCCAGTGCGGGGGGGGTGGGGTGGGGTGGTTGGTTCCTGAAGCTTCCAGCCGCTGGCCCTGGGCGGGCGCGTTAGGGGGGCGTAGGGTGCAAGAACTGCGGGGACTGGAAGGGAACTCCGGGYGTGGGAACTGGCGCGCCGAGCTGCCCCTCTGAGGCTACTCCTTGTCGTCCACAAAGTCCTCAAGCTCCTGCAGCACTCGCAGGCGGCCACTGGCGTCTATGCGACGCTTCTCGCGGATGAGGTCCTCCAGGCTGTGGAACCGGGCCGTGTGGACTTTGTTCTCCTCCAGATGCACCTTGAGATAATACTGCTGTTGCGGAGGCTGCGTTCCTGCGGGGACCTCCCCGCCAGCCTTGAACTCGCGCTTTCCAAAGCGGCACCAGGCAGCGAAGCTCTCGGAGTTCGTCCAGCAGATCTCCTCACTCTTGAGACCCAGATGGCCACAGGCGTTCTGCACCACCAGTTCGGCCACCAGCGGGCGGTAGCGGTACCAGCTATTCACCACCCGGCCCACGTTGGCCGCGCCTGCCTGGTACAGGCTGTCCTGGCGGATCTCGCCTTGGTGCAGGTGGATGATCTGCCCGCCGCCCACGTAGACGGCCCAGTGAGGGGCCGGCGCGGGCTGCTCGGTCGCCGGCTGTAGCCACAAGAGCTCTAGCAGGTCGCCCGGCTCGCAGATCGCGGGCAGCGCAGTGACCGCGTAGACACTCAAGTCGGCGCCCTGAGGGCCGCCGGTCACTTTGGAAAAGATGCATTCCTGGCCCCGGAAGGCGGAGAACTGAGTCTCGTTGAGGACGAGCTGGTGCAGCAGGTGGTGGTGGTGGCGGCTAGGGCTCTCTGGGCAAGGGCTGCAACCTGGGGGCCCCTTCACACCAAACTTGTCCGGCTGCCCGCGTTCGTCCAGGTCCTCCTCCTCATCCGAGAAGAAGTAGGCAACCCCGACTCGCAGCTCGTCCTTCTCAATCCCAGATGGGTCCCCAGTGGGCAACTCGCTGTAGTTGAGGTGGGTGATGCGGTCCAGTTGGTTGCCCATCAATGATGCGGCGAGGCCAGGGCCAGCAACTGAGATCTGCCGAGGGAAAGAGGATAGACACCATCAGAGTCCGGGCTGACCCTCCTGGTGTCCCTTCCCTAAGGCGTTCAGTTCCCCAGGGGCCTGCAGCTTGCCTAATCGCCAGTACTGAAGTCGCCGGCAACAGCCAACTTTGCAGATCCTCCTTGGGGTAAAAAAAAAAAAAGGGGGGGGGGACACAGAAAAGGCACCAGTCTCAGGGGCCAGAGTAGACACCATACCAGCTCAGCCAGCTCTGACTCTGCCCAGGAACCCTGCCCGGTAACTTCCACCGGAGAAACCGCAGGCGGGCTAGAGAGCATGTAAGGTTCAAGTGGGCGAAGAGAGCGCAGGTTGTGGCAGGGTGGGCGATGGCTATCAGAAGGAAGGGAGGGCGTCAAGAGAAGCCCCCAAGGCTCGAAGCTAGAGCAAGCTGAGCTCACCTTGTGGTCGTCAGTCTCCGCAGCCCACCTACTCGTTTTTGGACGGGGTCACACCCCATCCCCGACAGCGGCTTGCACAATAACCGACTCGTTTGCAGGCATTCGCTTCACATCAGCAACATTTTTGCACTCTTGGAGTCCAGGCAGTGACAGCCTGGTACATACACCCACAATGCTAATGTCATACACCCACAATGAAACATCTTGGAGACCACACATTGGCACCATCCCCCCCCCCACCTCCCCAATTCCTACACAATTCCGGACGTACGCCTGCACACTTGTCAATGCACGCACACTCAGGCACCCACCGGGGCACACCTGCCCACGCAGGCAGGTACACTCTGCCCTCTCCTGCTTGCCTTTTCATAGGGCCAATCGGACTGCGCCAGGGCGAGGCTGCTCTGTCTAAAATAACCTAACAAAGAGACAGAGGAGGCAAGGCGAAACCCATGGTGAGTATTAGTGGTGTGTGTGTGTGTGTGTGTGTGTGTGTGTGTGTGTGTGTGTGTGTGTGTGTGTGTGTGTAAAGAGATCTACTTTCAACCCAAAGAGCTCATCTCTTCAACGCAGCACACAATCCACACAATCGGACGGAGACAAATCATTTTTTTAAGGCAAAGAAAGCAGCTTTTCCGTACCCGTGATTTCCCTGCGCCCGAAACCCCAAACTCCTTTTAAAGTCTCCAGGTCCCCATGGGTGCTGTGGAGGCGGCAGTGGCGAGTGGGTCCTGGAGTCGCGTGGGACTGCGGTTCAGATCTATCCGGAGACAAGCAGCGAGGTGAGGTACCCAGAGCGGTGCGGGTGCGCTCCGTGTCTTCGCTGGCTTGGGCGTCTGCTTCACCTGGCAAGTCCTCGCTCCACTCTGCTTTCCTACAGCCGCGCGGAGGACTCTTAAATCCCCTGAACAGCCGTTTTCCAGGCCCGCCCCGGAACGCGCCCATTGGCTAGGACTCGCCAGGAGCCCTGCCAATCCCTGCTGGGGGTGGAATCAGGGGCGGGTTTCCTTTGTGCTCCGCCCTGCCCAGCCCCCAGCATTCCCCAGCCTTACTGCTTTGGGAGCGTAGGTGTGAGCACCCGAGGGGAGCACAAGAGGGGCGTGGCGAGTACACCCAGCTGCTCCTTTGCAACCGAATCCCTAGTAACTGAGAACACAGTCCGCCCGCGTCCGTGTTCTGTATTCTAAGAGGACAGATTCCAGAAGGAAAGCTGAGTTTGGGGGTGGAAAGAAAAAAAAAAAAAAAAAAAARAACACTGCATTGCCAAGGCATTGTAAGTGGCTAGGAATCGGGAACCGCGTATTTGAGGCTGCTTTGATGGTACTTGGGAGTCTTGCTTGGCTCCCGACTGTCGCGGGAAGCCAACAAGAACAGTCGCTTCTGTTCCGGTCAGTCACAGACGCCTTAGAAATTGCAGGATGATGCTCAGCGCCTGTCCTTTGAGCCAAGTGAAAGTGCTGACCCAGCACCGGTGCGGCGCCTGGTTTTAAAAGGAGAACCATGTAGGTGTCAAAGGCTACCAGAAAGTCTGAGCTTTGGCTGGCACTTTCTCTGAATGTGCCTTTGTCTTCCACCTCCGGTTTCCGTGAAAGGGCTGAATCTCAAATTCTAGCTGATATTAGTGCACGAAAGTGTTTCCCAGTTGCAGAACTGTCCGAGCTGAGGGAATTGGGTTTGGTTTTGTGTGTGTGTGATGGGGAAAGTGTCCATTAGTCCTTAAGGATGGAAACTCAGTGAATGAACACGCTAGGGGCCACTGGGTGCTATAAGGTGAGGTTCTTTCATAAAAGGAAATCCTAGACAGTTTCTAAACTTTACTGCCTTAAGTTTTGGAAGAGTTCTTAGACTTTCTGGGTCAGATCTTAATGCCACTTTTACACTGAAGGGCTTCTGAGATGATTTTCTGTCTGTCTGTCTGTCTGTCTGTCTGTCTGTCTGTCTGTCTCTGTCTCTCTGTCTCTGTCTCTCTCTGTCTCTGTCTCTCTGCTTCCCTACCCCATGTCCCACCCCCTCCCTTCCTCCTCTCACCCTCCTCCTCTCTCTTATTCTTCCCTCTAGCCCCTCTCTTTCTCTTCAGGGAGCTGTCGACCATAATGCAAACTCAGACCACTTATTTCATTACAAACCTGAACCACATGTGTGCCTTAGACTCGCAGAGTATTCAGCTGAGTTCTGGGCCTCCCTGGCAATGGCTGACAGGGAATGAGCTTCATCAGTAGTAACCAAAAGGAAAGTTAACCACAGTGGCCACCTTCCCTGTGTCTAGAGGTTCAAGTAGGGAATTTAACCCTTTATAAGGAATTCCTAGACCTTTATAAGGAATTCACTAAAATCTGATTTGTAGAAATAAGGGAATATCCTGGGGTCAGTCAGCAGCATCAACAACCTCATCAAAGTTTATAGGAAGTTTAGTTTTTAAATAAACTACAGTGTTTGTTGATAGACTAAATCTTGTTTCCACAGTGTGAGAAACAGCAACAACAAAAGCAAGTATTTCAAGTAAGTTTGTTGTTTGTTCTAAGTTCATAGAATGTGTCAACCTTTCTCTGCTGGGTGTCTGCCTGATTCTTTGCAAGGTGCATAGCCTCCACCTTCTGTTCAGGTTTGTGTTGTTTACATGAATATTGTCTGTCTTCATAGCAYGAAGGGGCAGCGATTTATCAAAGTAGAGACTTGATGAGTATTGCTGAAAACAGACTGGTTTTAAATCAGTCATTCGTGCAGTTGTATTTACTTAAATTAGTTTAGAAAATTGGCCAGTGTCCAAGTGGTGGTTTGAATGGGAATGGTATGCTTGGCCATTATTTTATTTTAAAAGATGTATTTATTTATTATATGTAAATACACTGTAGCTGTCTTCAGACACTCCTGAAGAGGGCATCAGATCTCACCATGTGGTTGCTGGGATTTGAACTGAGGACCTTTCATAAGAGCGATTGGTGCTCTTAACCGCTGAGCCATCTTTCCATCCCTATGCTTGGTCATAATTGATGAACTCTTTGAGAAGGATTAGGACCTGTGGCAAGGTTGGAAGAGGTGTGTCTCTGGATGGGCCTTGAAGTTTCAAAAACCCAGGCCACTCCCAGATCTTTCTATCTGTTTCTGTCTCTGCCTGTCTCTCCCTTTCTATGTGTTTCTGTGTCTCTGTCTTTCTGCCTATGTCCCCCTCTACTTTGTGCTTGTAGAGAAGGATGTAAGCTCCCAGTTACTGACCCAGCGCCATGTTCCCACCATGATGGTCGAAGACTCTAACCTCTGGAGCTGTAAGCCCCCAAATAAATACTTTTATTTTATAAGTTGCCTTGGTCATGGTGTCTCTTCACAGTAATAGAAGAGTAACTAGGGTAGTTCACATGGAAGTTGTTAGAAAACAAGTTGTTCTCCTTGAAAGTACTAACTACAGGTTTCAAAAGCACCTTTAATATTTCCTATACGTAACAAACAGCATTCAGCATTTTAGCTTTGCTTTTTTTTTTTTTTTTGGCTAGGAAGTCAAGAGAGTTGAACAAGTAATTTATAAAATCAAGAAGGGATATTGTTCTTATTATCAACTGGGCTCTGAGATGCTGGGAAGATATCTGGCCTGATATCTGAGAAGAATGCTCAGCTCTTGATTTTGAATAGCTGTATTTTTAGCGCTCTATTCCCAAGGTCAATGTTGCACATGAGTGTTACCTGAAGGTTGTTCAGAATACCTGTTGTGTCTCATACTATCTCAGAGTGCAGAGTGGGCAGTCTGCTCTTTGTTTCTTAGTATCCTCATAGTCCCAAGGATATTCCATGTAAAACTTTATTACTGCATGGATTTTAAATGCTAGCATGCAGATTTGATGTTGATTCTCTCTTCCATCCCCTCTCCTCTGCCAGGTTAACAAGCTGATTATTTTATTCACAACAGGGAAATAAGTAGTCAGTGGAGGTGGACTCTGAATTATCATGAAACAGAGGAAAGAAGGAAACTAAGAATAGACTGAGGTCTACGCATCTACTTAATGTAAACTTCAGCGTTACAAAGAGAATCCAGTATCTGGAAATGTTCCTGTTCACCACAAGATATCATTTGTAAATTGCCTTGTGTACATTTTCTAAACTCATGTCCCCTGCGTCTATCTAGAAGAATTGCTGAGTCATCAAAACTAGTAGAAGATAGTCATTAAAACCTCAACTGGAAGCCAACTAAGTTTGAACTATGCTTCCACATTGGGACGCTCACTGCGACTGTCGGTTTCTTGTCTGTGAAAGGTTAGGTAATAATACTGTGTGCACATCTGCACACATCTGTGACCATGAGAACAGCCCCTGGTACAGGGCATCTTCATCAGTGTTATCTTGTTGCTATTATTATTGGTAGAGGCAGGGAGAGAATCCTGTGCTTTAGCTATGGTAACGGCGATAGATACCTGGCTGTCCCTACCCAGGATATGGAATTGCTTCCAAAGTCTTGGGGAGCCCCGTGAGCATCCTGAGAGAGGTCCACACCTAAAACTCTGTGCATTTGTATATGTGAACTCTAAGACTAAGTACACCTTTACTCAGATTTTTGAATCATTTCAATGAACAGTTTCAAGTATGAGTAATAGGAATGGGGAAATCTTAGAGAGACTTCATTTAGAGTCATCTCTCTAAATGTCACTCRTTCTATTAGTGTCGTTCCTTCTTTCCCTCTTTGTTCCTCCTCCATCCGCAGAGGAGATCCTCTCCATATTTTACTGACTTGGCCCTTGGATCCTTGGGTCCTGGAGTTTTTGAATTAGGCTGTCATCTTTCAGCTGACCCTGGAAGAAAGGACTCAGGAGTGCGTGTTTTCCCTGAGCACTGATTTCTATCATTGTCTGCTAAGCAATGCTTTTGTTTTTAATTATCTGCCCTACTTTTAGCATGTATCACTTAGTGAAATAAACTGTCCTGTTTCCTGTCCTTGGCTTCCTTAGGCAGTTGGCACACTTACCCTGGTCTGTATTGAAGAATACTCTGTAGCCACTTGGGAAGTGAGCCTGTATTATAGCTTCAGGGAGCCCACTGCCCTACCAAACACCAAGCCCTACAGTACGCTGTGTGTGGGAATGAGAGGAAGCTATTCTCAGGCTGACCTTCTGAAAGGTTAGCATGAACTTTCCTTTTCTGCTTGGGCAAGTRTAGAGGATCCATGGTAGAAATACTAAGATCTCTTAAATGGAAACATCATTAGATRGGAAGAGACCAAGGYTCYTGARTGACTGTGTAAACCAGATAATGTCCCTTCACAAACACAGTATTATTTGGCTTTGGTAGGAAGACATGAACTGTATTCGGTGAAGCCCCTGGAATACTTGTGATTATCTGCAACAACAGCTGTATAGCAATTGTTCATCTTAAAATAAGTGATTTGTGTGCCTTTTCTTCCATTAATGTCTTCTTGTAATCAAGATTGACCTTACTTGGGGTACAAGTAGCACTTCAGCAAGCTCATATCACTGCGATACTCTCGAGGGTGGTGGTGGGGGTGGTGATGATGAAGCTCAAACTCAGGTCTGTGACACTGGTCTATGACAGATGCCCAGAATTCAAGGAATCYACAGTGGCTGTGTTGTCCTCATTACGTCCCATCTCAGGTCTCCCCGTGTGCTCTCTAAATTCCTGTAGTATCCCTGTGACTAACTTACTTACTCTCATTATAAAGCCTGTCTGCCATCTTATTTTTCTAGTCTCCATGAATGATAGGGTGACCTTATAGTCAAGAGTAACAAGAACCCTGCTCCTGCACCTGTTCTTATGTATCAGTACTCAAATATTTTCCTTTTTCTTGATTGGCCTCCTAGGATTTGAGTTTTTCTTCCATTATTTATTGTTATTTTTGTTTCTTTCTTTCTTTACAACTTTAGTTCTCATCAACAAGTGAATGCTTATATTAAAGTGTCTTTAGTGACATCTAATCATTGAATCCCTAAAGACTCCTGAGTACTCTCTGGAAGAGCCTTCAGCAATTATGTGTTTAGTATTTTTTTGCAGTGTTTAAATTATGCAAAAATGTCTACACCAAGAATATCTCTTCCTGTTTGTTCTCTTGGATCTACGACACACATTTGGCAGGATCAGTGGTTCTAACATGACATGTTAGTAATCTGTGAGCCTTTCAGGTTGATCCTAGGTTGCTATTACACATGCTGCACTGTTATTTCTCTTTGTTCCCATCTTTATCCAGTTTCCACTCAAGGTGTGTAGCTCTTTAGTGCCAGCTATTCTAATGTTTATGTTCAACCTATTCTAATCAGGACCATCCTTTTTGTTTCTATAAAACTCTGTGGATTGGCCACAAAGTTGTCAAAGATATTAAAACAC
>BDUI01001117.1:20095-31060 GCA_002335545.1 Apodemus speciosus
TTAAAAATAATGAATTCATGCAATTTGTAGGCAAATGGTTGGATCTGGTAAATATCATCCTAAGTGAGCTAACCCAATCACAAAAGAATACACATGAAATGCAATCACTGATAAGTGGATATTAATGAGCCCAGAAGTTCTGGATACTCAAGGCACAATTAGCAAATCAAAAGATTCCTAAGAAGAAGTAAGGAGAGGACCCTGGTCCCAAAAAGACTGGATCCAGTTTTGTAGGAGATTATCAGAACAGAGAAATGGTGGGGGCGGTGATTGGGGAATGGGTGGAGGACTTATGGGACATATGGTGAGGGGGGAACTAGGAAAGGGGAAAGCCTTTAGAATGTAAACAAAGAATATAGAAAATTAAAAAAAAATCATTAAAAAGCAAAATAACAAAAAATTTAAAACTTCATTATTTAATACTGCTGTAGTGCTAGGAAAAAATATGGAAAACAAAAGAGTGGGCCTTCCTTCTTGTTTCTTTACTTCTTCGCTCACTCGATCTGTTTTTAAAAAGTGGATTCAAGCTAATACCACAAGTAACGCTGTTTCTAAACACTAGATTATTGTGTTAAGCTGGTCCTTAATTCAGTGTTAACATTTGTTTCCAACTGAATGTAAATCCAAAGCCAACTTTCTTTCTATTACACCTCCTTGCTTATAATGGCTAATTTCTGTGGCACATAATAGCTAACACAGTCACTAAAAAAAAAAAAAAAAAAAAAAAAAAAAGCTAAATAAGAAGGTACTAAAACCATGTCTAAGAGGAGCTTCTCAAGTTCAGAAGTTTGATACACAACTAGTCAAAGGCAGAACAGCTGGTTACCCATTACACACAGCAAAAAAACACCTTAGCCAGAGCAAAGCTGTGTCTCTACTCTTCAAGTTCTTGTGAATCTCAAACGTTAAGGCAAAACTAAAGTAAAAACAGCAGACTTTGGAACAAAGATGTTTAAAGACAAAGTTAATCACATACAATCAAGAATCCATGATTAAACCTATTTATATTTTAAGTTACTTCTCAATTGTATAAATGGATCAAAATAAATCACATAAAAAGGACATCTCAATTCAGTTGAGTTATCTTAGAATCAATGCTTGGTTAAAAAAAAAAAAAAAAAGTCCCACCCCAATGGGCCTATCTTAGTTAAGGTTTCACTGCTGTGAAGAGACACCATGACCATGGTCACTCTTATAAAGGACAATATTTAACTGGAGATGGCTTACAGTTTTACAGGTTCAGTCCATTATCGTAATGATGGGAAGCATGGCAGTGTCCAGGCAGACATGGTACTCTAGAAGGAGCTGAATGTTTTACATCTTGATCCAAAGGCAGCCAGGAGGGTTCTTTCACACCGAATAGAGCTTGAGCATAGGACCACAGAGCCCACCCCCTTCCTGACACACTTCCTCCAACAAGGCCACCCCTATTCCAACATGGCCACATCTTCTAATAGTGTCACTACCTATGGGCCAAGCATTCAAACACACGAGTCTTTGGGGATCAAACCTATTCAAACCACCACATAGCCTCTGAGGGGAAGGAGGTGAGAAGGATCCAGATTCCCCTACAATGAGTCTGGAACAGAGTGATTCGATTGCTAGCCAGAGAAAGACTAGGTCTTGAGACTTCTTAGATAGAGAAGAAATCATCTATGCAAAGACTGGTAAAACAGGCAAGAGCAAGTCACCACTGATGTGTGAAGAGGAGATGGCCTAGAGATAAAAGTATTGTGGGGCCTTACAGAACCCAGTACCTGGGCATGGGCACATAGGGAAGCTGTGATGATGAGCTGGCATTTATTGGGACAGCATAGGAAGGGCACCCTAACAGCAGAAAGAGTGACAGATAATAGAGATCATCCCAGATTTTGATACTGACAAGGTAACTGTGGCAGAGTGAAATGTCAGGAACTAGTCAGTGGCCATGCTGATGGAACTAAATTCACATAACATTTAGGAGACATGATTCCAAAGCTTTAGGGCTGGACGATGCAGAAGTCCAAAGAACTGAGGGTGAGCAGATGCTTCCAGATGGGCAGTTAGGGGGCAGGAGCCACACCTCACACTCAGGGCAAGGTAGTGAGAGACAGAGGAATACCCAGTGGGAGAAAACTGTAGACTCCCAGGCAGGAATATGAAAGACAGGTATGTCTGGGGACAGAGGCAGCTGACTTAGGGCAAATCCACCAAATTAAACTCCAGATGCCAAGAAATGAAAGCTGCACCAGTTTACAATTTGTTCAAATAAACACCTCTAAAGAGCGCTGCTATTTGTAACAGTTGGACTTTGTATGTGGCCATTAAATGCAGGATAAAACATACTATAAATATGCCAAACACTCACAATACTGAATAGAAAAGCTCATGTACAAACCTTCCCTGTAGAAAAGGTTACAGCTCTGGGAATGCCAACTATTTGTTTTCAATCTGACATGGAGCAATCTGCAGGCTGTTCTACCARCAATGGAGTTCTGATGGACACAATGATGTCATCTAAGCAAATAGCCCATGTGATCTATAAGCAGAATAGTGAACGCACAGAACACATGTGGCTCTTCAACTTATATATTAAAAAGACAGAATTAATGCCAATCACTTCTAATAGGTAAAATGCCCCTTTTTAGCTTAAGCATCTATTTTAAAGTTTTATTCATAGTGAATGAATCTTAAAGAGTAAGAGTTGATTAGAGGACTGCTTTTAAATTAGAATAATTTTCACATTCAGTAAACATTGCATTTAAAGCAACTGGTGAGTTTTGAACCAAAATAGGCTAAGAAGTAAATACTTTCTAAACAGATTAAATATTTCATTTGCTTATTTTATGCAGTGCTGAAAACAGAACCCAGGGCCTTGGGACAGGTCTGTCATTGCTGTACCACTGAGCAACACCTTCTAAGTTTATTTATCTGGTTTAAAACAAAAACAAAAAGACCTATTATATTCTCATTTGCAAACACTCTTCACCAGGAAGAAAAGAGTAAGAGAGAAATCTAAGGAAAGGGGAAGCTAAACAGAAGGAAGTCTCTCTCCTCCTAGCTGCTGTTTGCTCTTCTTGACATTGGCAATCAACAAAATGTAAATTTACAATTCACATGGTGGAGGCTAGGGTGAGCTTCCCCAAGAGACAGAATGTGAGCAAGGAAGAGCTGTTCACCTCCTACCTCCCATTTCTGCAGTGTGGTGGTGTGGGAGACATGCATACACACACATCCACACCTCCCCCCACAATGCCCTCTGCCACCTGAAGCAGGTGGGTGAGTGACTACAAGAATAGGAGAGCAGAAGACTTGGTCTAGTAACTAATAGAAGAGAGCCTGGCCCATTGTGGATGTACCTCTGAGTTGACTGTCCTGGGATCTATATGAAAATAGGCTGAACAAGCCATTAAATCAAGCTAGTAAGCAGCACTCTTCCATGGCCTCTGCATCAGCTCCTGTCTCCAGGCTCCTGCCCACTTTTGAGTTCCTGCCTTGGCGTCCCTCAGTTGGTAAAGATTCAGGATATGTAAGCCAAATACATCCTTTACTCTCTAAGCTGCTTTTGGACATAGTGTTACATCACAACAACAGAAACCCTAACTAAGACAAAAGGTCTGCCAGGGTCTCTTGGGACACTCATCTTTGGAGTAGATGAGATAGCCTGTAAGCCACCTGACCATCCTGAGGCTGCTACCACATGAAGAAGGCACCCGGATGCTACTCACAGTTAGCCCCCCAGCTACTTCAGCTATCTCTCCCTTGCTATTGTAGTTCCACATTCCACAGGACTAGAACAACACCGGCGACCAGGCCAGAACTTCCCCAAGAAGCCTTTCGTAAATTCCCCAGAAATCACAGGTTTAGAGGACTCTCTGTAGTATATCCTTAGGATTATAAGGGGCCAATTAAGCTGAGCTTGGCGGCACAAGCCTGCTCATTACTCAAGAGGTAAAGCAGGAGGGTAGCGAGCTCATGGCCTTACTACTCAACTGAACAAAACCCTATCTCAAAAATCAATCAGTCAATGTTTTGTAGAGGGAAGGGTGGGTACTAGGGATATAGCTCAGGGGTCGATTACTTGCCTAGCTTGTGTARGAGCCTGACTTCAATCCCAGCGCCAGTAATATATAAGAAAATAAATATTACAAGACTCCATTTTTAATTATATAAATATAGGATACATTATATATGTAACACATATGCATATATAATATGCATCTATAAAACACACACACACACACACACACGCACACGCACACGCACACGCACACGCACACGTATGTATAGGGCCAGATGCCAAGAGTTGGTAACATATGCTACTGGGAAGCCTGAGCCACACATGTATAAACTGTCACAGTTTTTTATGCAAAGAATTGCTAATATCTACGAAAATTACAAACGTGTCAATTCTTTGGCCTGACAYTTTATGCTCTAGGAATCTGTTCAAAATGGAATGGAAATGGGACTTCCAGAACAATAGTGTGGCCACTGGCTCCTGAAAGAGGAGCAAGTGTCAAAAAAAAATGACACACGTTTCTAGAGTTTCAGAACTCTAGAAATTGGCAAAAGGCAAAGAACAAACAGAGAAATGCTTTCTCTGGAGGGGACTTTAAAGCCCGGGGAGAAGCACCAGTCCTGTGCCCTGTGCAAATCATGGAACTCGACAGAGACTGGCATCGAGAACACAGAGAGCTCAACACAGCACCACCATTTGAAGCTGCACAAATGATTTGGACAAACACTTCTTTAAGGAAGATATGCACATCTCTGGTAAGCACCAGTGTTTAGAGAAAATGTAGCCAAATCCACAGTAGGGCAACCTTCATACCTGGCAGAAATACTGTTAGAACAATCACATAAGTTCCCAGAAACAAATGCTGGGGAATGAGGAGAGAAACAGGAAGCCCGCGTGCCTAGTGCCAGCAAAATGCAAACTGCTATCCTTACTTTGGAAACTTTGTCCCTGAAATATTAAGCATAATTTTCACCAGGAGATCCTGTAATTCGATTCCTAGCGTATCTACACAAGAGAAATGACTCCACAAAGACTTGGGAGCAAATGTTTATGATAGCATCTTCAAAATCACTAAGAACCACCAATGAACTATCAGGTAGTGAAAAGATACACACTGTGGGACATGCAATAGATTCCACCTGGTTACAAGAAAGGAAGCCATCTTGACACCCATGGAAAGGGTCAAAACTAATAAATGTAAAGGGAAGCAAAAGAAGCCAGCTGCCAAACAATGCACACTGCGGCTCCATTCACACGCAGCGCCCCAAGTCAGGCTAGAGAGGCAAATTAAATTGGTGGCTTTCTGGAATGAGGAGGTCCAGAAAGGGACTGACTGCACACAGGTATAATTGGGGGCTTCTGTTTTGTTTTATTGAAAATGATGTGAATTATACTGCAGTAGTGGCCTAAAATTCCATACAATTACAAAGCAATCAAAGTTGACACTTGGCGTGAACACTGTAGCATGTAAATAATATAGCAGCATTTTTTTCACAACAATGGCCAAAAAAAAAAAAAAAAAAAAATGAAAACCTGATGACCTTCAGTTTGAGTACACGAGAGTGCTGAGTACAACCAGAGAGGATCCATGCTCAGAGGCCTCCACTGGACCAGCAACAGTGAATGTCGGCTACAAGGAGGGCCAGGACGCATCTCATCCAGCCCTGAGACCTTCCAGGTGGACAGCCACTGGTACCTTCGGGGCCACAGGAGCTAGCTACCTTGGACAGGATAAAGAAATAGAAACAGCCTTGTGGCATACAGCAGAGATTTGAATAAGCCAACTTACATCAATAATGTGAGCAATCAGTGTTATTATTTTGTCTGCCACATTCCTGGTTTCTGGCAGGAATTATGTGAAATAACACAAAAAGTATAGTAATTATTTTTAAAAATTTCAAACTACACGTCAAACCTCATTTCTAGCTTGTCTTAAATTGTATTTCAAACTTCCAAATTGTGGGTGGGGGTTGTTCCTTTGATGAATAATGACAATAAGGTTTTTAAATTTTCATAAAACAAGCACACTACAGGCTAGTTCTAAAATGAGCACACTAGGMTAGTCAATTTTCATACAATATTTTTATTTGCTTTGAGAATCATACAATGTACTTTGGTCATTATTTATCCCCAACTCCTCCCAAATCTACCACAGCGCCATCCCCTTTCAACACTGTGTCCTTTTTTATTTTTTTAAAATAATGCGCCATTCATTCCAACATGCTGCCCATACACTCCTGTGTGTGGCTATCCAGTGGAGTACAGCCTATCTACTATCTACTGATTGTTCCTTCCCAGAAGCCATGAACATAGCTCTCCAGTTAGGGGYGGAGTCTCCTGAGCCCTTACCCATTTCATGCTGGAACGCTGACTGGCTTGATCTTGTGTGGGTCTTGTACACCCACAGCTGCTGAGTTCCTCAGTACAGTGCCAGTCAGTTCTTCCTGACCTCTGCCTGACTCTTACAGTTTCCCTCTGTCTTCTGAGACACCCCTGAGCCTACGGTAGGTGGGTAAGACAGATGTCCCATCTGGAGCCAAGCACACTACAGATACTGAGTTTTTTGCACTCCAATTGGCTGTGAATCTCTGTGTTAACCACCTTCCTTGATAAGGTGTGGAGCTGTAGTAATCTATGGGCACAGAGACATTTACAGGGAAGCTTGACTCTGTTTAGCAAAATAGCAATAATATGTTTATCACTGGGGAAGGCTAGTTCTGAAAACAACAGAAGCTGGAATTACTCACTTTTTGCATATTTTTCCAATCTTTAGAGTATAACAAACATGTAGGTTTCAAGATATCTGGCAACRTAACATGGTTATATGGCTAAACTAAGAATTTTGTTAAAGAAGAATGAGTAGTTTTTAACTGTGTCATCCCTGCAGCCTTCTTAGCACTGGTCACTCATTCTCCCACTCAGAGTTCTCACCAAATCTTTATTTCTACTCCAACCAGTGTCATTGTCTCTTTCCATGTATCTAGTATTCCTCATTGCACGGTTAGCTCTATACTTTTGTAAGGTGCCAGGGAAGCTTGGGATTTTGAATTTAGTCCTTGAGAGCAGTTATTCAGAGCTGCCATTTCTGTATTGGAGAAGGAAAGACAACCTGGGTCTTTGTGTTAGCAAATCCTTTGTTTTCAAGCAGCATGATTTTAACTATTATCTATAAATATATCAGAATCCTCAAGAAAAATACTTTCACTTGACAATTTAAAACCTTTAAACACAACTTGGAAATGACGTCAGATATTGTGACCATAGGCCTGATGTGTGCAGCTCACTTGCTGAGCATGATGGGATGTTACAGCAGCCAAGTGCACTGGACAGTCATTACTTTATGATTTTAAAAGAAAACAGTCTTCATAAAAGACTGTCAACAGGATATTTTTGGAAAAATTACAGAGGATCGTGTAAAAATTACTAACTGGATAAAACTTGAGTGTTGGCTAGAGAATTCTGCTGCTAACCCCACCTCTCCCTGAGCTGTGCCTACACTTAGGACACCTCCTGTCTGCATCCTTTCCTGGCATGACTGCTCTCTCAGCCAGGCAAATGACCATAAACCACTAGAATTCCATTTCCTTTTAAACCCAAAAGGAATCTGAAGCGTGACAGAGTCAGTCTCAATGGAACTTAGGAGAGAGGAAAAGAGGAAGCCAAGTCCTGGGCTCTGCCCTCACAGCCACCTTACCACAGGGGCCTCAAGCCAGGCTAGGCAGCGCCTGGGGCTACCAGCAAGCGTTCACCGCGATGGAGTCCTTTGGGCTCCTCCCTTGCACCCTGAGTGGCAGGCAGAGCATGAGGGAAGTCGGTCAGCAGCAACACAGTCCTCAAACACAGGCAAACATTCTGATGGGTGTGATTTGCAACTACATGGAAATCCTAACAGCTATCAAAATACAAATGCAAAGACAGAGTAGCCCGTTGTAGACAACCTGCAAGGCAGTCAGCATAGGGGCAAGACATGAAGCAGAACACACTTCTTAAAAAGCATTAATACAGAAAAGCAGAAACAACTAGACGGTTGGTGCATTCATTCTACTGAAATTACACCAAAATAGATGGATCCTTATGTACTTTAAAGATGGCCTTAATTTGTAACTAAGGAAAACAAAGGTGTCTGAACAGAACAGACTATCAGACTGTATGCCAAAGAAACAGCAGGAGCAGCAAGGGAAGTAAGGGAGAAGAAGCTGTGCCCTGAGGCAGGCTTTCGAGTGAGAGAGCTGATCTGTCTTGGGGAATCTTAGTCAATGCTCATCCCTTCAACTATATTATCATTATCATTATTATAAGTTATTTTTATTTGAGAYAGGGTATCATTATTCAGCCTGGGCTATCCTGAACTCACATAGATCCTTCTGCCTCAGTCTACACCACCACAAGCTGCTTTAACCCTTAAGTTAACTGCAGTGAAATGGAAGACAAAGGAGCCTCCAGCTGCACTGTTACAGTCCAAGTGCGGATGGCCCTCACACAGACACCATGAGGTAGAAGCGCCTGTGCAGGACCGTCTGCACCTCCAGACATGGCTGGGCCTCTACTGACTGAGCAGTGCACCTACAGTCTATAAAGTGTATGAAGATATTYTCGATTTGAAAAGAAACAGACCGAGTTTTTTCTCCTCATTTGGTGTCTCTTTCATTCTTTGTTTCCAACCACTACAAAAGCAGCTAAAGCTTCTTAAGCCCTTAACAACCTCTACAGGAGCCAGTTTTCTCCACGTTGTTTCTCACTAGCTTGAGAGTCTGGAATAGACAGTATATCTGGAACACGGCGGTGCACCGCTGCTCCTGAAATCTAAAGAGGCTGTACTACCCACACTTAGGAGAAGCAGGGCAGTTGACAGAAACCCCTGCAGTTTAAACAAACATTTTAAGCTGAAGCTTTTCTTTAAAAGAACAATGATATTTAAAAAAGCATTCTTTTTTATTCAATTCAGTACAAAGTATAAAGGAAAAAATACACTTAAGCTAAAAAGCTTAAAAACAGAAGAGAAAGAGAAGGAGAATGGCAAGAGCAGGACCACTTTCAGACGGAGATGATGCCTCCTGGTAATCCTCATGATGGTCAGTTTTAGGCGTTCACATTGGAGGACAAGCTTGGGCACTGTGAAAAGCTTTTTAGGAGGGTCAGAGTTTAAAAAGGAGTCAGTTGAGAGATCTCCAGACAGACTGTAGGCACATGCTGGGAATGAGGATAGGGAGGGGCAAAGTGCAGGGACTCTCAGCCCCGGGATTACAGCTAAAGGTCGAGGGTCTCAGTCCTGACAGCTATATCTACCAGCAACCAGTAACCCACTGGGTGCCAGAGAGATCTAATGTGCCTCAAAGCCCTCAGAAGTACCAACCCCACCAGCTTCCATATGGCACTGACTGGCTCCTCCACTAGACTCTAACCCTATCACGGCAGGGTCTCCTGGCCTGTATCCACAAAGCCATGTATACATGTGCACACATGAAGGCAATGGCAAGTGTGGAAGGTAGCAGGACTGTATCCAATGCAGCCCAATGGAGCAGAGGCCTCGCATGCTGAGCCACCCAAATGCATGATAAAGTGGCATTGTAATCTGGGGCAAATGGACTGTGCAATGTGAGGTTGGCTYATGTCACTTGTGCGTTTACATGGAAACTTGCTCCCTATTTTATTCTCCAACACATAAAGTACAGGTGGTCACACTAACACTGAAAAGCACAACAAACTTTTGAAAAAAAAAGACAAAAACAAAAACATAATATGACACTTTATTAACTTTCTTAGTGTTCTTTAGAGTCACAGAACTTATAGAATGAATCAATCAACCTATCTATCTATCTATCTATCTATCTATCTATCTATCTATCTATCATCTAAATATCTATCTATCTATCTAAATATCTATCTATCTATCTATCTATCTATCTATCTATCTATCTATGTACCTTCCTACCTACCTACCTACCTACCTACCTATCTATCTACCTATCTATCTAATCTATCTAAAGAATTTATTGGAATAACTTACAGGCTACAATCCAACTAATCCAACAATGGCTAGCTGTGAAGGAAAAGTCCAAGAATCTAGTAGTTGCTCAGTCCCAGAAGACTGGTCTTCTGTATATGCTGGAATCCTGAAGAAGCAGGCTCTAATACCTGTGAAGGAATAAATGTACTAGTCCCAAATTGCAAAATCTACACACTTTTTGTGATTTATCTATGGCCCAAACTTACTAGAACCACGTGAGAGCAGAGTTAGAATCTGCCTGCCTGCCTGCCTGCCTGCCTGCCTGCCTGCCTGCCTGCCTTAGGGCTGTATGAGCCCTGGTTAAGTTCAGTGCTACTACAGATTCTGTTCCAGACATACTGGGGACTATACTGTCTCCTCAGAACTTAACACAGTAGTGAGCTCACATTTGTAACAGTTCTCAATAGTGAGTAGATAGTGTAATCTCAGCATCAAGAAGGGTAAAAAGTTCAAGACCAATCTGGACCACATGGTCTTAATACTACTACTACTAATAAATTAATAAATTTATAAAACATTGTTTTATTAATCATTCAATAATTATTAATTACTAACATTAATAACTATAAATTACTAATAAATATTATTGAAATGTTTAAAACTGTAAAAATCATGCTAAGCAAATTAAGACCAATTTCTACAAATACTGCATGTTTTCTCACGTTAAGTATTAAGAAAAACCATGAAGGTAGAAGAGAAACTATGTGGAATAGGAGGAACAATAGCAGGGGCAGGAGGGTCAAGAGGGCAGTAATGGTAAGTTCAGTTCTTTATGTGCATGTTGAGAAAATCATAATAAGATTCAAGACCTGTTGCTTCATATAGTTAACATGTGCCAATGGAAGACATGTATTCTCACATGTATTGAGTTCGGGGTTCAATAACAGTGACCATGGAGCTACACAAGAAGAAAGAATGTTTGCTAAATTAATTAAACTGAATAAACAGAAGACTGGATGAC
>BDUI01001117.1:88254-98367 GCA_002335545.1 Apodemus speciosus
GACTGTGATTCCCCCTCTTCTCGTTGCTGCTCCAGCTACCCCCTGGGTCCTGCCCTTTCCCTGTGACTTACATGCCTGTCACCCCAGGTAGCCTACGAGCCCTGTTAAACAGTTCTCCCAAGAACAGATGTCCTGGCCCTAGTGATAAGTGAGAGGCTTCTTTGGCCTTCCTTTCTGTCCTCTTGTGGGTGTGGGCTTTCCTGCCTCCTCCAGTTATTCTCTCCCCTGACAGGGCCCCAGCCCACCATGAAATTGAAACCAGCATGATGAAACAATTTGCTGGGCAGAGTTCTGGGAGTCATTCACTGCTGCTGCCTTCAGAGGTGTTCCTTATTGAGAAGTGGGTGCTTCTGTTCCCCAAAAGGTCACCCAGCTACCCGCCATGGTATACCAGAATGTGAGCTTTGTTCTTCTGAATAGARACTGGGTAGAAAGGGAGGAGTCTTGCCCCACTCCTTTGTGTTAGCCTGTGGCACTTCATGCCTTCATAGACAAGTCCTGCCAGGTCCCTTGGCAGGCAGGTAGGAAGAGTTGGGTTCCTGCGCTCTCTGCAGATAGTGACCAGGCTGAACTTCAACCAGGCTGCCAGAGGTTGGGAGGAGGGCTGGCATGGACTCACTGARTGAAGTCTGAACACCACTGGGAGGACTGCTTAGCACCTGCATCAACATCTTTCTGCTTCACTCATGAGTGGGTATTTTACTTCATGAATCTGATTTTTATTAAATGTGTTTTTAAGCATCAGAAATAAAAAACAACAACAAGAGAGGGAAGTGTACTTACCTTCCTAAATGGAGTATTGCCAGTCAAGAGATATTTCATCTCYGAGAAACAGTTAATGCAACTCTGGTTTCGCTTGATACTTTTCCAGGTTCTGTCCATTGTGTCCAGTCTTTCTGTGCTATCCCTCCACCCCTGACCCTGAGTCATGATTTCTCCAGTCTGTTCCCTAGGACCTGAGCAGTTGTTCATCCTAATTCCTAGAACTTTGATCTAGACATTTTTCCATCTACCCTTTGGAGCATCCATGCTGATMTTTGTGGCATTTATCTATGTTTTATAAACTTGCTAAAACATAAAAACAAACCCAATGATAGTTTTCAGGATCATAAGGTTAAGTGATGTGGGTGGGGCTTAGCCGGGTGAGCCTCATGTTTCTCAGTTTTTCAGTAAGATTCTATGTASCTGGAAGACAGTTTGATGACCTCCAGGTAGCCTCTGTTCTGTGTATGTATAAGTCTCTTGTCAGTGGAGATTATAGACTGATTCTTCCAAAAGATTTTCCAGGGTCCTCAAACTTGTTATATGCCACCCCAGGATTCAGAAAGGACTATCCCAAGAAGCCTGGGTGGAAGGCTCAAGGCTTCTTATGACCTGGTCTTAGAATTCCTGTCATATCACATCTTCTAGGCACTGGCTTCTATTGGTCAAGCAAGGCATCAGAATTTAAGGGAAGAGCTAGCAGAGTGCAACCTTCTTTGGGAGAAAGAGATCAAGGTCTATCTTTGTTCTACCTTGCCCTGTCAGACCTGCTGAAGCCTGGTGACACTCCTTGGCTCCTCCTTTCCAACTACACACTTTCCATTTAAAGCTTCAGGAAAAGTCTCACAATATTTTCCTGGTTTCTTCCTGGAAMTACATTATAGCCAGTTCTGTTTAACTCCTGACKATTTCACTGGCTTGCAGTGGCTCTTTTTGATTGAGATGCAATAGACACATGCTGTACTTTTTAGTGTCTTGTTTAGAGTTGGGAGACTTCACACATACTTGCTCCTCAGTGCCCTTTTCTCCTGGTCTTAAAGGCATTGTTATTTTTGTTGTTGTTTCATGTCTATGTGGTCTGTCTTTTAAGAAAGTATTTGTCACTCACCCTGCTAAGCCTATCTTGTTTTATTTTGTCTACAATCTTTGACCACTCTTCTTATGATTTTGAATGGAGTGTCTTTTTTTTTTTTTGGAATGTCTCCAATATCTTCCTGATTTCCTAAAAAACAAAAATTAGGTCAAACAATCCCTCCCAAAATTGACTTTTAGAAATGTGTTAGTATGTATCAGTTACCAAGATAGGCAGGCCTTTTCTTAGGATAAAGAGAGGAATCTGACGATGCTCAGGAAAGCTGGGTTCAAGTCTGACAAAGGAAAGGATCTTAGTAGGAGGAAAGACTTCAGGGATGAAAAAGAGAAGGCAGCATGAGTTGGGGGAGGGAGACCTCTGTACCACAGACATGCTGAGCTCAGCCTCACCCAGAACTCATGCAGGGGAAGCGTGGCTTCAGCAGGAACACAATGGAAGATCCTGGTATCAGCAGAGGGCTCTGGGTCAGTTCTCTGCCTCTTGTAGAGATCTGGTGACTTCACTGATTGATAGAGGCTGATGCAAACCAGGAGTCAGTGAGTGCTGTTGATAGGACTGGATAACATAGTTGCTCTGCCTTCTAGTTTTTCTGGTTTAAGGGAAGTCATGTGCACACTAATAATGGGACTATTTACCTCCAGAGTAGAAATGCAGAGTCTTAGGGAGTATTTGTCACTTTTTTTGTGGCTGTGACAAAGTATCTGGCAAAAACAACTTTAAAGGGGCAGGAGGGTTTTGGTTTACTGTTGACAGAGGGATGCATGTCCATCAGGACAGGGAAGGCACTGCAGTAGGACCTTAAAGTCATATCATGTCCTCAGTCAGGAAGCAGAGATCAATGCTGGTACATAGCTCACTTCTATTTATTCATTTTGGGACCCTGGCTCATGGCATTGTATCATCTACTCTCAGGATGGACCTTCCCTCTTCAGTTAAACCTTTCTAGAAAGACTCTCCTAGATGTACCCACAGGTGTATTTCCATGGTGATGTAAAACCCAATAAGGCTAGCCACAGGGTTGGCCATCACACTAGGGCCAAAGTCGGCTCCTAGGGACCACTTGTGCTTGAATTTGGTCAGCTGTGTGCACTTTAGTGAACTGAGAGTTGAATCAAAGACTGCCATTGTTCAGACTGACAATGTTCAGAGCTTCCTGGATTCCACAAGAGTTTTTGATCCGTTTTTCCAAATTTATGCTGGTAGGAAAGTATGTCTACAACTTTTCTTTGTCCTCGAGATAAATCTGGGGTGTACTTGCTGTATATATGTGTATAGACATTAACATGAAATTATTCTCAGACTTAAATGGTCTAATATTAGCAGTTGATTGCAGAAGACATTGGGCTTGAATTGTTTAATTTAATGCTAATTTGCTTCAAGTGCAAACACTCATCAGGAACATTAGGTAATTATCATTTAGGTACAGGACCCCAATATGTGAAATCWATATCTCCATTTGAGTGTGTATTCCATGTGTAGCTGCTCATGGAAACAGTGGGGAAGGAGCATAACCTGCATGTTCATTACAGAGGTCCATGCCAACAAATGTTAGCTAGCAATTCTAGCTTTTGTTGACTTCTTGTAGGAGGTACCTACCAAATCTTAGAAAATAAAAATTTTTATTTTTAATGTAGTTTGCTTAAATACACACTTAACCTAAGGCTATTCTATGCAGAGGATTAACACGCTGGGTGTGAAGAAGAAAAAAGAGAGAATGAACCAAATCTCTTAGTTTGAATCATCTTATAAGGGATAAAACCAAGTACTAAGAAGTTTATCTCATTTTCTCAAGCCTAAAAAATGATGACCACTAATGGTGTTTTACTTCACTATGGTAGGTTCCTCCAGATGTTCTCTCTGTGCATGTTGACAAGGTTGGGATAAAAGCATCCTCACCATGARAGACAGATACTGTTTATTCCAACACTGTATAGACAGGGAAACCAAGGCAAAGAAAGGCTATAGTAAATCATCTGCTCCAGGGCACAGCACCACAAGTGGCAGAGACAGGATTGCATGGAACTCAGGCATTTTAGTTTCAGAATCTGCTCTTAGCCAAATGCATTCTTGATTAGCATAGAGAGCTAAAGTCAGGCTGAGACTAAAGCCTGGATCTTCCTTCAAGAGTCCTTTCTGCAAGGACTATTTAAAAACAAATATTCTAGGATTATTTAAAAACAAAGCCATTTTAATATTTAAATAAATAGTGTAGGTATTGCAGTACATGTCTATAATATTAGTACTCAGAGACAGAGGCAGGAGGATTATAGACAAGGGYAGCCTGACTTGCATGAGACTGTTTCAAAACAAAACAAAGAAGGTTCGAGGAGATGGCTCGATCTGCAAATTGATTTCTGTACAAGAATGTAGACCTAAATTCAATGTCCCAAATCCACGCGTGCTAAAAAAGCCAGGTGAGTGGTGTATGTATGACATTCTAGAGCTGAAGAGGAAGACAGAAAGACCCTTTGAGCTCACTGACTGAAYTGGTGATCTCKGGGTTYAGTGAGAGACCTTGTATCAAAATATTAGATGGAGAGATACAGACATACACATGCATGTACGCACATGCACATTCTTGCGCACACACGTATATATGCATGCACAGATATATTTATCTACACATGCTTGCACAAACACATAYRCACATGCATGCACATATATCTGGATAAACACACAGGCAAACACACATGCACAGATACATATATACAGGTACATACACATGTGCACACACATGCATATGTACAAACAGAGCCACTGAAAGGATACCTGAGATTTGCAGATTTTTTTCTTCCCATAGGAGGCCCAGGAAGGCAGGTCTCCATATCCACAGTTTCCAGGGGAAACTTGAACAACCACATTCCTTAGTAGGTAAGAATAGCYGATAATCGATAAGTCACATGTGCCAAAGCTAATGGCTGATTATGAAGTGATTTCAATTTGTAAGGCTTCTATTCCCCAGAAATTAGCCAAGCTCTTCTAGGAATGAATCATCTTCATATCTTATTTGTTAATGGCTTTTCTGGCTCTTCCTTAATTTTGTGGTCCTATGTGCAACCCTCTTCACTCACAGTAGAGTGTTTCATCTTTGGTGAGTATAGCATAAATTACTCTTGGAGTTTCCTACCTGTCAGTAGAATTCTGGTGTCACTATTTGTCATAGTTATATTCCAGTGCAAATGTCCCYGAGGTAGGGTCATGCCAGTGGAGCATGATTGTCTYGGCCCTTGACCCATCACCAGCTGGAGTTCATCCCTGTCCAACAGCCATCCAAAATGAGCAAATTCTTTGGCCATAGCTGTGGGTACTCCTGTGCTGTCACACTGATGCTTGTTTATTTCAACCCTGGTTTCTGGTCTCACTGTGAACTTATAGCACCACTGACTGGTATCTGCTGAGGCCTCCAGGACCCAGAGTAGAGCTCATTTGATCTCCATGCACTGTTGTTTGAAATGATTCCTCATCTCTGATCTTTACAGTGGAGCTCAGACCTTGCCTGCAGCTAGGGTCTTATTGCTTCCACAAGTCAGGCAGGATTGTAGATCTCACGGGGGCTATTAGAAGCAAGGACCCACTGGTATTCCACTGAGAAACAAGAACAGAGCATAGGTGGAAATGAGCTAACCGGTTGATTTTTCTTTCTTCTTAGGCACTTGTGAGAAAAATCGATACCTCAGACAATATCTACATCACAGAATCTACCACAGGGAACCTGTTCAGCCTGACCCAGGAGGGGGCTCCTTTGTGCCGCATCATAGCCAAGGTGAATTTCATGGCTACTACTCCYTTTAGGAGGCATTAGTTGAGCTTTTACCTGAATGCATATGGTAGCATTGGGTCAAAGGAAGGGGGGAGGATATTTGGGCTGTCTTCCCCACAGATTCTGTAATGGAGGGGTTTGTCTTGTAGAGGTCACATGATATTGTGTAGAACAAGGATAYTTTTCAAACTCTCAAATCCAGTTTGGTGATTAAATTCACACAGACTTATCTGAATTTTTTTTGTTTTTCTCTTGTGGCAAATCTTGGCTGGCTCCAAACCTCCTTTCTGTGTGCTGGAGCTGCTCACGTAGACAATGCTACCTGCCTGCCCGCCCCACCCCTGTGTTCCTCTTTCATGAAAACAGAAGAAGGCAGATGTGAGTTTGAATCTCAGCCAAGGGTAGTGTTTAACTTCCTGCTAGTTAGTCTCCTCAGAGGTCTAGAACCCACGCTGGGTAATGTCGATTCCAAGCATGCCCAGTGGGGAAAAGACCTGGGCTAGATCCACTGGCAGTTTTCATCCAGGCCCTGCTGTTAGCTTGTAGCAGGATGCTGGCCAGGCCCTGGGACCGTCATCCCTACCTTGTGAACTGTGGGATTTTAAGACACATCCCTAATCCACTACAGTGTCTGGTCTTGCTGGTGGAAAAATAAGCCTGCAGTTCTCATTTTGTCAAACTCCAATCTGTACAGGCAGCTGCGGTAAACTGTTTGCCTCATATGGTCACTGCTTCCTCCATTTCCTGACCTCTCCCACTCTTTTCCCAGCCGCCCATACAACTCCAGGCTCCCAGTGTAGCCTGGACTTAACAGCCATGGCTAGAAGTTTTAGGTATTTGTTCTGATGCTTTGAGCCACGCCTGACCATAGCCTCTCTAAGGGAAGCCTTAATTGATGAATATTAATGACAAAACCAACAAAAACCTATGCTGTTCTGGTTGTTCCTCCCATGGAGGCTTTAGACTTGTACTTTTTGTGTAGTTACAGTATTTGATCAACACATACCCACTGAGATGAACATTGGTGGTCTGGTACACACGAAAACTCCAGGACTCACAGTATTTGAGCACCGTGCCCAGCTCATGCCTGAAACCAGATTTTCCTACCCATGTTTTCTGCATTTCAGAAAATTAACAGCTTAAAACTTAGAGTCTTTCCCTGACAAGGCAAAGTCCCTGCTCCAACAACTCATCTGTCTCAGTCATCATTTCTGCTTTCTCCTGGTGCACTGCATAATGAATGATTAATTATTCCTGGATATGAGCCTGGTGAAAGTCAGGACTGGGAGGCATTGGTGAGAGCTGGGGAGACATAGAGCCTGAGTTTTCTAAAGCTGGAACTGGCTACTGTGATGGTGATGTGGTGGTAGTGGTGGTGGCAGTGGTGGTGGCCTTGGTGCTGGKGGTAGTAGTGATGATGATGATGATGATGATGATGATGATGATGATAGGTGTAGTGRGTCAGTATTAAAAAAATATAGCATTTCTACAGCATTTACTATGTGCATGATAATATTCTGAGTGCTTGTTTAAACTTACTCAAAGCYCTGTGTAGAAGTCCGAGCCCACTCCCACTGCATAGGTGGGAACATGGGAACTGATAGAATTTGAACTAGGCTGCACAGCATTAAAGGCAATATGCCCCTGACTATTCTGAACTTTCTCCCAGCAGTGTGGCCCTCTCCCCTCCACCCTCGTCTCCTCTCCTCACCTCTCTTCTTCTCTCCTCTCCTCTCTCCCCTCCCCCCTCTCCCTTCCACTCCTCCTTTTTCCTTTCTTTCTTCTCACCGTCTTCTCCCATGTCCTACTCCCTACGTCTCTATTCTTTCATTAATGACATGGAGACTGTTGTGCTTTTCCACTTGGTGTCCCATCTGATGGACAGCCATCCTTAGATGTGTTAAGAGTTATAATTCCTATGTTCTTTGTGTGTGTGTGTGTGTGTGTGTGTTATGTGGTGTGTTTGTGTGCGATGTGTGTAGGTCCACATGTCTGTGCAGCTACACATATAGGCAAATGCGTTTGCAGGCCTGAGTTGATGTTGCCTGTCTTCCTTGACTGCCCTCCATCTTGTACATGGAGGCAGGCTCTCTCAATTCARAACTCACTCACTTGGCTCATCTAGCTAGCTAGCTTGCCCTGGGAATCCCTTGTTTTTACCTCCATGTGCTGGGATTGTAGGAGGAATCCTAAGACTACCTGGCATTTATCTAGGTGCTGGGGTTCTGAACACTGGTCCTCACAGTTGTGCACCAAGGGCTTTACACTGAGCCGTCTCCCCAGTCCCCATAATACACATCTTTAAAGGGAAGAAGCAGRTTTTCAGAAGGTCAGGGCTTGTCTGAAGTCATGAGTCCATAGAGAACTGGAATTTAAACCAGGCCTTCCAATCCTAATCTTCACCTCAACTTTACAGTGTCTGGTCCTTGGGATGGAGCAGACTGAGGGTAGAAGTGTGGAGACGATGCAGGGCTGCCTTCCATCTTTTCAGTGTAGAAGATGGCAGGATGAGTTACAGTAGCAGAAGCCCATGTGGGAATCCGGTGCTGAGAACATCCTACCTCAGACACTCTGTAAGGATCTATCATTGGAACCCATGTGACAGGTCCATTGTGGTTTTCCTCATAGCACTTCTGGAACCTACTGTGAGCTCTGGGCCATTTCTATGTCTAAGCTGCTTCTAGTTGAGCAATCTGAAGTCTGTCCTCTCAGTATATCTCAACCCAGATACCYATGAATGAGCCCAGTCATCTTATGATGATGGTGGCAACCCTCTACCCTTCCTAAACAGAGGACACAAAACTCTACTGTGCTGTGTCACAGTCACCCCAGCTCCTCTGTGATTCCTTCCATCAACAGCCTACGCACCCTAGAGTGGCCCTTGCCAGCATCATAACAGCTCATCTAAGCTGTCTGAATAATTCATACTGTTATGCATCTGGGCTTAGAGCCCAGAGCTTTCTATAAAATTAAACAAGCCCAAGCCAACAGCGTGATCTGCTAGCTCAGGCGATCCCAGTGTTACCCCAGAAGAAGTGCTGCTGTCAGGTCCTGTACGGGGGCTCTAGGCTTGCCCATGAGATAACTCATCTAACTCCTTGGTAGCTCTCCCTCCTGCTTCCCCCTTTCACATGCCCTGGAGCTTTACATACCTTTCATGAAGGGACACACCCACCTTCTGATCAGGAGGTCTTCTATAGCCTAACTCTCATGCCACTGTCCAGAGAGTTAGCACCAGGCCCTTCCACCTGCATCACCTCAGCTGCTTTTCCTATAAAACAGTTACATAGTGTTTTAGCCCAAACTAAGCAGATGTGGAGCCAGGACCTGAGACCTGCATCCTCTTAGCTGGGGTCTAGGGCTTTTTCTTTCTGTAACTGAAAATGACAGGGAGGGAATTTTTTTTTTTTTTACAGGCTTGGGAGAAGTCATAATGTGGACCCAATGCAAATTTAGAGCTCAGAGAGATTTGCTGGTCTCAGTGCTTTCTGACATAAAGGAGGCTGCCACAGTCTTCCCGACTTTCGTCTTGGGTTCCTTAAGAAAAAACGCAACACAACACAATGCAACACCATACAATACAACAAACAAAAACCAAGAACAAACCTCTAAAACCCCAATAATTTTACTAATTCTTTGAGAATTTCATAATGCGAGACAATTATTTTGATTATATCCAATCTCAATCCCCAGCTTTCCCAAGACATCTATGATCCCCTCTCAACTCCATGTCCTTTATTTTTTTTTAAATGTTTCTGAAAATAACCTCTTCATGCCCTCATATACTTYTGAGCCTGGAGCCATCTACTGGAGCCTGTATCTCTCAGGAACCATGCCCTCCCCCAGAAGCCATCCTCCACTGCCCTTGCTCCTCAGTCAGGAGTGGGAGCTTGACTAGCTTCATCTTGCACAGGTGTGGTGCAGACAACCATAGCTGCCATGGGTCCTAAGTGTAGTGAGCTTCTGTTCTTGAGGAAAGGGTAGGATAGATCCCAACAGAGGCTGAGCTCTCCACAGAAACCTAGTCTTTGTACTCTGACAGGTTGTGAGTTTCTTTGTCCATTACACAAAAAAACTTCTCTGATGAAAACCAAGAGTTTCCTCTGGGTAGGAAGATATTATTTAGAAGGCAGTCTAAGAGATGGTATCTATGTAGCAAAATAGTAGTAATAGGTTCATTCCTGGTTCTATGAGATTCTCCAACCATGGATTCTTTGGCATCATTTCCTCATTGTCTTCTTCCAATGTAACTATTTATATATTAATCACCAATTGAAAAATCTAATAAAAATTATAACTATAAAACTTGGATGACTAAATGTTAAAACACCCAAATATAAATATTTATATGTATGATATCTTGAGGGAGACTTGAAAACCAGAGAGGCTAGTGGCAAACAGCTTAAAACTCCTGTTATTTTTATACTTCTGTAATGTAACTGCCTGAAGCTACAGCAAACTGGGTCCCTGGAATAGAAGCTGGGGATAGATGGGGGGG
>BDUI01001118.1:14641-25668 GCA_002335545.1 Apodemus speciosus
GAGAGAGATATCTAGGATTAGAGTTACCATGGCAACAACTTACCCAAGAAACACATTTAACTTTTTTCTATCACAAAACAATGTGACCCCGATCTTCTAACTAGAGGAGAAAAGATGGTAATATATATATTTGCTTTCTTTTTCCTCCAAGGATCAATAAGCAAAACATAATGTGCTGAAATGTATTCTTCATCTCCCTGAAAAACCAGACATGTAGAAAGAGTATACTTTACTCAGACTAGTCCTCAACATTTCCTAATTCTGGGAAAGAAAATCAGGAATAGAAAAATCTTTTAGAAAAATCAGTTTTTAACTTTAACATAAATGAACAAAGAGAGAAAAATACAAAATATCCTGAATATTTGGATAAGGAATAGCACTTCCGAACAGCATTGAAGTAATCATGGTTTTAAAACAGAGAATTTAAAGTATCTCAATTTAGAATTTCTAACTGTAAATTCTACATAGGTAGATTAAACAGAATGAACGAACAAACAAACACCAAACAAACAAACAAACAACAACAGCAACCAAAAACAGGGCCTCTCTATGTAGTCCTGGCTATTGACCAGCCTGGCCTTGGCTGTAGAGCAGGCTGTCCCTGGCCTTTCAAATATTAGGGTTAAAGGGATTCATCACCTTGCTTGGTTGCTATTTAAGTTGTAGTTTTGGGTCAGGAGCATTGTGTAAAAACCCATCTACAGATGTTTGTTGGGCATCTAATGTCTATTTCATCTACTAGATATGGTTATTTGGGTAATTTCCTTCATGAATAGTTATATCTGTTTATAAAGAGTCTCGAGAGATGTGGATCCTCACATAGGTGTCTTGTCAGTGCCTTCTGGAAACCAGCATGATAACTGATGATTATTTATATTATAAAGCCCCTGAGTGTACTAGTTTATGGATGTATTTTGACTTTCCTCGCAATACTTGTTTGTTTGTTTGTTTTAAAAAAATAAAGTCTCAGTGTGTAGCCCAAGCTGGCCTAGGCCTTTCCATCCTCCTGCCTCAACCTCTCAGATGGTTGGTTACAGATATGCGTCATCGCATGGTTTATAAATGTATTTTTCCAATTATAATTTGAGACATTTGGTAGGAGAAATACAGAAACACAGGGATAGTGGGATAAAATATCTGAAATTAAATGTCTCAGAAAAATCTAGAAAAGTTTATGTGGAATATAAAAACAAAACCCGCAAACGTGGAAAAAATAATAAAAAAAAAATAAAAAAAAAACAGGTGTTCTGCTTGGAAACAAGACCAAGCCTACAGCACTTATGTGTGCTTTGTACAAAGTACAGTTTTTAAGGAACATTCGACAGTTAGTCATCTAATCAGAGTTTCTCCCACTTGTTCTGGGCCAACTCTCACATTCCCCAGAGAACATTCTGCTTCAGGCTTGACAGGAAAGTTGAAAGGCATGTTCCTTTCCTAGAGGCATGTGTGGTTTGTCACTGCTGCAGGGAGATTTATCAAACCTTCCAGTGCTGCCTTCTATGCAATTCTAGAGAGGAAGCCAGAGTTCCTGGAATTTCAAGGAGTATCTTCACTAATTTTTAATTGTATGGACTTTTAAAGATGAGGAAGATCATGTGTCTATATGCTGGTGTCTCTTAAGAGGAGCTAAGTGAGTGATTATATAAATAGAATCAAAGATGGTTGGGGCTTTCTGAGGCATAGTTTAGGAAGACATGACAGGATGAAATTGGTGCACGCTCACTTACTTCATATGCTGTAGTGGGAGGATGGAGAAAGAAGATGGAAAGGGACGGCCTACAAGGCTGTTGGTCCATTTTCTACTTAAAGTCAAGAAGAAATACACTTGCATGGACAGCTATGAACTGTGCAACCTAGGCACTCTGTAGGACATCTGGACAAAGATCAAAGTGATAAGGAATAATATTAAAATAGTGAAGTATTATTATAAAATAAGATTGCAAGCGTCTACCATAGGACAATTAAGTTCTCTCCTTTATCACAAAATTGCTACCAAAGTGACTTTCAGTGAAGCTAGGAGATTAAAAGTCTTGCGAGACAAGGATCTCAGGGAGACAGKACTCTTTCAGAGCTTTGCAGAGTCCAATGCAGTAGACAACTATGAGGAAGTACGTTTCACTTAAGCCCAAAGCAATGCTTCTGATCCTCAGACTTTATTTGCTGTTCTAACAATATCACACCAGCGTTAAAGGTGGAAGAAACTAGTAACTTCAGCCTTAATTCTGACCAATGTGAAGGAGTTATTGGCGACAGGGTCTTTGCTGAATATAAGACAGTTTAAAAAGGAGTGTGCAGTTAGACATTGCTACAAGAAGGGGAAGAGGGCTTTTGGGATGAAGATGAAGATGTTTAAGGGTCAGAACAGAATAAAACACGTGATAGGGTTGATTCTTATTAACAACAATCTCTGGTAAGAGATGAGTAGCCTGGATAAGGAGGAAAAGAGATATCTGAAGAGCCCAGGGCGCTTTAACTAAGGTCCCCAGATAGGAAGGGCACGAGCACAAATCATGTGCCACACCAGGAAACAGAACTGCAAGGCCGGCCAGGAAATCAGAGCTGCTCCTCCTCTAAGGCCTTCATATCCGCTTTGCAGTCTACCGGAAATTCGGAGGAAGGATGCTCCTTTAGCCTGTGATGTGCTTGATCACCATGGGTGTGGGTTCAGGCCGCTTACCCAGGACTCTGTAACCCATCCCAAAAGTGGAGATGAGACATATTCCTTAAGCCATGACTGTGCAAAAGAGACAGAAAAGACTCAGAAAAGATGTTTAGTGCTAATAAATGATGAAGCAACAGTAGAGTTCTAAATTCCTTCTTTTTTCCTTCCACAAAGAATTGCATTCTGACCGAAAAATCTGAATAAACCCAGACAAGAAGGATCTGATAAGGGGAAGGCTCCCGCAGAAGGTACTCTATGTGTATATTTCACACTCATGTAGTTAGCGCTAAACGGTAAGCACTCACGAATATTTACGATTAGATCATAAAGAAAGTGTTTTCACAATTATGATACAGACAATAAACTATGTCTAAGTAGGTGTTCTTGTTCCTTTTACTATAATGGAGGCATTCTTCAAAAGTTCTGTAATGCTGAAGGTTTAGGAAAGATTCACAAACTAAGGACACAGAATGAAAACTTCCTGGCTAAGAAAAAGGTTCTAGACAGATGTGATTTCATGTGCTTATAATCTTAGCACTCATGAGTTTATATAAACAAACAATTCAATCATATCTTGACAATTAAGGGAATGTAGCAGGCTGTGGGTGGGACTCCAAGATAGAGCACTTGTTCAGTACGGCTAAGGCCATGAATCTGATCCCTAGCACTGCCCAAAGGCAGCCAAATAAAAACAATAATAACAAAAACCAATTAAGAGGAAATAATTTTAAAATATGAATGACTATTATAAATATTATATGCTATATTGATATTGTGCATATATAATATGATGTCCTGTATATTATTTTTATGGTTTCTATTAAAGTTTTACTTTATATTATTTAAGATGTGATTCCTCACAGTACTTCGTCAACTGCTAATGTCAAAACAAGATTTAAAAAATATATATACTGTTGAGAAGACAGAGGCAGGTGGATTTCTGTGAGTTCAGACCACCCTAGTCTACACAGARAGTTCTTGGACAGCCATGGCTGCATAATGAGACCCTATCTYAACAACASAAAACAAAAAATACCAAACCTGCTATGAGATACAAACCTATAGATTTCAATATTCTTGCTCTTTTGCCTAGAGAGCCTAGTGGCAGTTGCTTCTCCAGCCACAATGACAGTATTGTTTTCCATGACTACCCCAGTGCACACGGTTCCCAAGCCCTCCCCATACTTGGGTGATGAGATAAAATAGGTCTTCTGTGACACGGGGTCATAACAAAAACTTGCATCCCCATAGCTCCTGTGCCGTGATCTGATTCCAGAAGAATTGTTCCCAATGCAAAGCAGAAGGCTGGTGGTCTCCATGCCATAACGAAGGTTAGAGGAGTGCTGCTGAGGTGCCTTGATGGCTTTGAACGCATTCTGGATTATATCAATGCAACTGCCATCACAAAGGAGCATCGTGTTCCTTCTGAGGGCCTGTCTAAGAAAGGAAGCATTTATAAGTTCCAATCTGACTTGCTTCAAAAGCTCAACGAGATGCTCTGTGCGCAAAGCTTGGTTATGATTGACCCATCTCAGAACCAAGTCCAGAATGCTCTCTTCTCTGGATATATTCAGATCATCAGACTTAATAAGTGCCAGAAGCTGGTGAGCTTCGATGTCTAGTATTTCTCCATGAAGGCTTACCTCGGCAAAGTGCTGATATAAATACTTCTTCGACTGATCAGATAAATCTTCTGCTCCAATTTGTTTTGCAAAGTAATAAATTCCTATGCAGTTGGAGGCATCCATGTGGTCCATCATATAGTTTTGACACACACTAAAGACTTCTTCCATCTGCATAAAATAGGCGGCCATTGCTACGGTCTGTACGTTGGCGTTATTGATCTCCAGAACAGCACTGTACATGTAGTTTAGTATCACTGACACACTTTCGGCTGTGATGTCATAGAGTATGACCTCCCTCTGAGTACACTCGAGTAGTCCGCAGGTGAACATAGCCTTAAAATAAGGACTGAAGGCAGCGAGGACCAGTCTGTGGCAAGGAAATTTCTCCTCCTCTGCTATGAGCACTACATCAATCATTTCTTCTAACTCTTTCATATTCTTAATTTTATCTAGTAAGTTCAAGCTATGCTGGTGTTTTTCCTTAGTCTTGCACTCCATGATGCACTCCTTGAAATTGGTAAGGAAGAGTTCTTTGAGCTTAGCTTGATTCCTGAGGAGCTATTTGCATTTCTGATTACTCACAAATCAATGGAGATGCCATGAAGCATTCCTGCGGGTAAGAAAAGAAGCAGGTTTTGTCTAAGAAAAAAAAATTCCCCATACTTAACATGTTTCATTAGTGCTAAGAAGTATTTACAAATAAATATTAAACATTCAGAACAGAGCAATTTAGGACAACTACTTTGTATTGCAAAAAAAGACTTTGATATGTAAATCATCAATTATTAACTGCTGTTGCAATAGTTTCTAATCATCAGTGGTTCCCACCACCCTGCCCCCCTAGGACTGGAGAGTCTCAGAGTGAAGGAAGAAAGAAGTAAAAAGATAAACACATTTTGCAATTCCAATTCTAGTTATCAGAAGGGCCAGCCTGTAGGCTGAGGATTCAGGGGTATCAGTTAATGTCATTTCTAAAGAGATGCAGTGTTGCATGTGGGTTATACTCAACTCCTCTACAACACACAACTGTATGTATAATAACTAATCCATACGACTGTGATTAGGGTTACATAGACCCTGGAAGTGAGATGACTGAAACAAAGTCCATGCTGATTAAACTTTGGCACGGGAAAGATTATTGAGACTGGTAGGTAATGAAAATTTCATTTCTTCTGAGCTTTAAAGCACAGGCCAATAGCTGCTGATCTGAGAATTCATGATATTTAAAACTTAAACCTAAATGTGTCCTCCTTCCTTACCCAGCTTTTCTTTGTTCCCCATTTCACAGCGGCTCGGACTGAATTGCTTCTTGCCTTTAAAAGCCCTAGTCTAATTAAAAGTCTCTAAGCTGGCAGTGTCACCTTCGTCTTCCCCAGGCGATGCAAACGTGAGGTTTCAAGGAAGTTAATTAGCTGCTTTGATTTAAAGAAAGACTTTCCCAGAGCCATCAGCTCCTGTGAGGAGAGGGTCCTAGTTCTCTAGTTCTCTTTTCTAGTTCTCACTTGGCTACAGAGCCACAGGCAGTGAGATGGTGACTGTGGCAGAGTTAGTGCGGAACTCTAACAGTTAGGTAGCGTTTATAAGAACAGGATGTATTTTTCAGCTAGAAAGGGGAGTGAGTCCCCAAATTTCTATAGCCCTGTAAGGAATTAGACATTTCATGAGATCTTTTTTCCCCTTCTTTTTGAGGGTTGAAGTAAATTTCACTTTAAGAGATAAGTGATATACACATGGTAGGGATAAAGACCCAAGAAGCACTTGGTCTGAGCATATGCCATAAAACCCCCAGAGCTAAGCAGCCAAATGGCCGCAAGACCCTACCAGCTGGACACTGTTGCAGCACTGCCTCTTCTGTTTTGCTTCTGTAACACTTAAAGTTTTCTTGGAGATGACTTTCCAGTTAAAAGCAAACCTCTGATTTTTTATTTATTTTATTTATCTGTGAGTATCCAATTATAGGAAATTATGAGATTGCTGTAAGTCTCTTACGCCTACTATGCCAAAATCACATTATAAAGGTGTCTTGACACATAATCACATCAACTATTACTTGGAGTAAAAAGAACTTATGGTTTGGGGGGTTGTTTGTTGGTTGGTTGATTGGGTGGTTTTGGCTTAGATCTRAGAATTGTGCACAGGCTATCACATGTGCTAGGCAAACTGTGTACCATGGATTGACACCCTTAGCCCAGAACATAAGAATTATTTTAAGGAAGTAATGGTTTTTTTTAAAGGTCTAGTATTTTATCTGTATCGATGTGTAAGAATTCCCTGAAGAATACCAGCATTCATGATGTCAGAAGGCCAAGTACACCTTCCAAAAGGAATGCCCTTGATCTAACCACAGGCAGTTTGGTCAGTTCCTAGACTGTGGATCTTGATAATGTTAGAACTTAGATGCTTGAGACCCAGAGCTTATGATTATAATCCTAGGATTCACATATATAAGAATGGAGCCAAATTCTACCTGATGGACTTTTTTGGTACTACATTTGGCTATTGTGATAAAAAAAACAGGCATCACTACTTTCTCGAAGTTCAAGTTAAATAACTAATGAATCTATGTTTGCTCATAAACATGCTATATGTGGTATTTAAATTTTTTAATTTATTATTTTTATTTGATGTGTATAGATATTTATTTTGTCTGAATGTATAATTGTGCAGTGTGTCTGTGGTTCCTACAGAGGTCAGGCAAAAGTTGTCTGATCCCCTAGAACTGGAGTTGCATACAGTTGTAAGCCACGTGTACATGTTAGAAATAAAACCTGGATCTTTTGGAAGGGTAGCCAGTCCTCTTAGCTGTTGAGTTACTTCTCCAGGTGATATCTCACAGATTTTATGGTGGATGATGCTGAGCTCCCTTTAGTATCTAACCTTGGTGTGCCTGGGGAAGGCTGGCCCTATGCCCCTTATTAGTGTTACTGGCTCAAGGACAGACACAACACCTAAGGGTATCTATAGCAATGAAGTTCAGGCCTTGGCTCCATGGCTGGGATGTCCATATGTTAGACACTGTTGCAGCCATGCTCCTGCGACAGCAGCAGGACAGAGCAAATTCAGGGAAGGAGGCAGAGTGTTCAGAGCAATAGGTTTGAAGAAGGGTTTACACTTTTGAGACAGTTAAAGCCAATTTGAATTGGGAATGCTGTTATTTGTAATCTAGGATCCTTACTTGTATAAATGACATTTGAAGAAATGTTGAGGAAAGTTGCTCAAGGTAGCTGTAGTTATGTACAACACTGGGTTGAAATTTTATATTTTCAGATACCATACTGTCAAGTAGAACCACCAGAATCTCGAACCTTTACTCCTCCTTCATAGAAAGCACCAGTCACAAGCTTGGCATGGTAACGCACACCTTTAGTCCAAGCACTTCAGAGACGGAGGCTGGAGGATCTCTAAAAGCTCAGTACAGCTTGATCTACATTGTGAGTTTCAGAGCAGCCAGGACTACCTGGTAAGATCTTGTCTATTGGCTTCTCATAAAAAATGGCCAAGGCATTATCATGGGAACGGATTGAATTATGGATCCAGTTCCATCTGACCTCAAAGTCTGTATCTTTATCCCTTCTAGTGCAAGGGCTGGAAAAGTATGGCTAAGTGGTAGCTATGCCAGGCAGGCCATCTGGGCTCTGTCACAACCATTCAACTTTGCTCTTATGGCACAAAAGCAGCCATGGAAAGAAAATATAAACAAATGAACATGACTGTGTTCCAGTATAATGAATTTTGGATGCTGAAATTTGAATTTCACAAATTTAACATGCCCTATTTTCACGTGACATGAAATATTATTCTTCTTTTGACTTTTAAAAGCTATTTAAAATTATGAAACCCGTTCATAGCTCATAGACTGTGCAAAAACAGTGGCATGTTGCCGATTGCTCCAAAGCTATAAATAAATCCACTCTCTAGACTGTGAGTAGGACACTATTCTGTCTGGGTGATTAATCTCCAATTCTTTTCTAAATTCAACTGAAGAGTTCTGAGAAAGGGTTGGCTTTGCTTGGAAAAAAAATCAACTGCTTGTTCATATCTATATGCCTACAGTATTTATATCTGTATTTAGTCTCTTGAACAAATGGTGTATTCAGATGTGGTTCTTCTCTCTCCAACACTGGCTTACACAAATAACAACAAAAGCAAAAACTCAATTTACTTTAAAACAGAAACAACAGTTTCAAACACTTTGATGAATCATTTACTGTGAATGTTTTAAATGGACATATACATTTGCTAAGTACCTACTTGTTCTAATGCGGCTTATAGACTCTTGAATGGCATTCTAATTGTTCTGGCTTTGCAGATCAGATTAATCTGATGGCTGAGATTATGGGGCAGGGAAGCCTGGATGTTAAGTCAGCTACCACACTCCAAAAAATATTCTTTTTCTTTACTTTTAAAGAGCACAGAAGGTATTGGTGTGGCCAATGGAGGTTAGGCTGTTTACTTACTGTCATCTTGAAATGCTTTAACTTTTCCTACTCTTGATTTCTTTATCTGAACAATGGAGATAAAGCATATAAATCAAGTAGTTATTTTATTCTTTAGCTCTCAAATTGACAATAGGTTGATTTTACCATTACAGTGACTCAGCAAACTCAGTTTACTCTCCTCGGTTAAGGGCGTGGCCTTAGGATTGTTCACCAGGCCAGTACCTGACTCCATGTCTACTGTAATGAAGTAGTAGGAGCTTTATAGCCTCTTTAAGTTCTAGTTTCTTTACTTGGAATTTCTTCGGAGAATTATATAAGATTAAGAACAGGTGGAAGAACTGAATAAGGTTATTTATATATGTACAATATGTAATTAGCTTTATAAATTCTACTTGGTAAAGTGAAGGCAAGACATACCTGCACAGACACTTTTCAAATGACAATAATTTTGGTGCATATACAAATCACTTGTGGATACAGGCACAGCTCATAAGTGGAGAGAGCTGACAGCAACTTTTTCTCATAATGAGGGCAGAGAGTGCATTCTCCTTTCATCAGCAAAACAAAATTGTATAAATGTTCTCAATGATATCAATGGGGAATTATTCTCTGCTCCAATTTATGGCAGACCGAACTGATGCATTCATAATAATAGTACCCATAATAATGGAGAAAGATGAGTAGCGAAGATAAATATAAATCACAAGAATAAAGCCTAATTATCCTGCAAATCCTAAGTGCAGTTACACCCAGGTCCATTATATTTAGTTTAGAGCTGTGCACTGCTATAAATTTAATGTAGGGCAAAAATGTCAATTTCTTCAAATCACAAATGTTTTGCTTTCACAATGTTTGATTTTATCATCTTTCCATTATCTTTACAGTTGATGCATTTTCTGAACAGTGATTGATAATGAGCAACCTTTCTAAGAAAATTCTCCATCTTTAGCAGAATTTAAAATAATTAAAATTCATAGCATCAGTGTTTGAAATAGTAAAAACCAACTTAATATCCATTAACAGACTATAACATATTCACTCAAAAGAATATTGAACAATGGAAAAATAAATAAACATGATCTACATGTATCAAAATAGTTACAAAATAACTAGAATGCACGCTGCATACTATTTTTTTTTTTTTTTGACTTTGGTTTTGTCAAGACAGGGTTTCTCTGTATAGCTCTGGCTGTCCTGGAACTCACTCTGTAGACCAGGCTGGCCTCGAACTCAGAAATCCGCCTGCCTCTGTCTCCCAGAGTGCTGGGATTACAGGTGTGCACCGCCATCTCCCGGCTGCTGCATACTCTTAATGTGTTTAAAATATACAAAATAGTATACTGTTCTAATAAGGTATAGATCATATATTATGATGACATAAATCTAAAGAGTAGATGAATTTGGTAAAGTGTGTTACAGGAGTTTTAAATATCATTCTTGTAATTTTTCTGTAAAATTGGAAACACCAAAATAAAAAGGTTAAAAATTATGTATTTTTAAGAACCCATACAACTGTAATGGAACATAAAGAAATGAAGGGTATTTATAAGCACTGAATTCAGGAGAGTAGTTGCTTTCATGAGATGTGGAAGAAAGGGAAACAGAAGAATGACAAGTAGTTTCAACTGTATAAATGTTTAATTTCCCTAGCTGTATGATGGGGACTCAATCCACACTTCATTATTCTTTATGCCCTTTGTATATTTTGAAAACCTCATAAATTGTGTTTAGAATAAAAGATTGTATTAATATCAATTACTTATGGTTTCCAAAAACCTTAGCTGTGTTGCAAATGATATCTATACATTACCTGATATCATATGCAGAGAAATAATAAATTATGAATTTTCATATATTGTAAATTTACATATCAAAGTGTAGGCAGCCCTACTTATGAGTGACTGGAAAATACAGAAACCTCCTCTCTGGTCTGAATGACAACAGCTTTGAAATCTTGTGGCTATACCCCCACCTCTTTGTTCATTTCTTCAGCATTGACCTGTCTGATGGGGAAAGTTACTAGATTCAGAATTGTTATGCGTTTATTTCCCCCATAAAAATAGTTGGTACAGGGCTGGGGAGATGGCTCAGCGGTTAAGAGCACTGACTGCTCTTCCAGAGGTCCTGAGTCCAAATTCCAGTAACCACATGATGGCTCACAACCATCGGTAATGAGATCTGATGCCTTCTTCTGGGGTGTCGGAAGACAGCTACAGTGTTCTTACATATAATAAATAAATAAATCTTTAAAAAAAACTTGGTACAGTGAATAGATTACAACTATGATAAAATGATCAACAT
>BDUI01001118.1:89026-103569 GCA_002335545.1 Apodemus speciosus
TAGCACTGTTGGGAATTGGTAAACCTTTAAGGGGTGGCACAGAGGTAGACCAAGTGAGGGATTGAGGACAATCCCTTGAAGGAATCCTTGGACTTCATCTCCCTAAACCCCTGCTTCCTGGCTGCTGCGATGTGAACATTATGCCTCCCTTAACAAGGTGCTGAGCTGACACAGGCCCTAAGCAACAGGGGCAAGTAGCCATGTGTTGCAAGTCCTGAAGCCATGAGCCAAAAGAAGGAAAGCTTAATGATGCAACAAACTAAAAACCAGGAGCAAAAAACCTAGGCACCAGGAGCAAAATTCCACTTTGCCACGTGACAAGAGAAAAGGATGGGTGTCCAACACTTGCTGTTGTACATGGCGAGAGAAAAAGTCTCCAGCAGTCAAAAAGAGGAGATCCAGTGAATAAGGGAAGCCTAAGTTTGAGGACAATGTCAATAATACCTGGCCTGACAGATGAGTTCATCAAAACAAGGAGGCTAAGGAGCTACACATGAATGTCTGATAGTTGAGCAATTCAGTGTTGTGTAGACCCCTCTGGTATACATGTAGGGTGGTACAAAGAGCACAAACTTTAGAGCCAAAGGACTGTAAGTTCTAGTTTTTTCAATTTGATAACCTCATTGCCTTCTGTTAAAAACAAGAATTACTCTCCTAAGAGAGAATATATTCATGAAGACATAGGCTTTGTTTTTGGGTGACCCTGGTATCTTTGATTTGGAATCAAACAGTGTTTTGTGTCTCTTCAAGGTAAACCAAGGTAGATAGGTCACCCAGTTAGTAAGCAGACTCAAGGCAAGACCCACAGGTCCTGCCAGTAAAGTACATATGGGCCTGTGCTGTCTACCTTCCTTGTGTTACTATAGGGGTCTACTTCTTGGTCCTCTTCGGTCCAGAACTTATTAWACTACATGAAATGAAGATGTGTAAAATATGTTCAATAAATAAAACATCAAAGCAACAGACTAATTTACATGAGGTTTGGGGAGGTTGAGCAAGTTGCCTCTATCTCCCTTGCTTGGACGGTCACAGTACTGGTGTGGCAGGCACTCTGGCTTGTCTCGCCCTCACTTGTCAGGAATGTGGGTATCAGGACCTCTGAAACCTGTGACATCACATAGGTGACAGTGCGACCTGCACACCTGTTGCCAAGGCAATAACCACCATATTCCCAGAATCCATTTGGCTCACTTCCCACCTTTACCTGTGACCATGTCACCATCCATATATAAAGAAAGTCCCTGCTTCCCCCACCCCTTCTCTTTCTGCTGCCACCATGCCCTTTTCTTTCTCAATAAACCTCACATGGAACTGTTCGGCCTGGTGTGGTCTTTCTGAAGCCGCCCGACGATCCTAACAAGGAATGTGTATTAACACTCTTCACTTGCACACAACAGTCTATGATGACATTTATAACAAATAGTTTCTGACTTGGTTTTTGTGTCTCCTTCTGTGAACTTACTTGAATCACAGTGTGTAGACCACAGTCTGAATGTGTGCTGTATTAGGTACTTTCTATTGCTGTGATAAAACACCATGACTGTGGTGGTTTGAATATGCTTGGCCCAGGGAGTGGCACTATTAGGAGGTGTGGCCTTGTTATAGTAGGTGTGGCCTTGTTGGAGGAAGTGTGTCACTGTAGGGGTGGGCTTTAAGGTCCTATGCTCAAGCTCCACCCAGTGTGAAAGAGAACCTCCTTCTAGCTGCCTGCAGAAGAGTGCCCTCCTGGCTGACTTAGGCTCRAGATATAGAACTCTTGGCTCCTTTACCAGCACCATTCCTGTCTGCATGATGTCATGCTTCCTGCTATGACAATAGCTGGACTGAACCTCTGAAACTGTAAGCCAGCCCCAAGTAAATGTTGTCTTTATAAGAGTTGCTGTGGTCATGGAGTCTCTTCAAAACACTGGAAACCCTAAGACAATGACCAAGGCAGCTTATAGAAAGAAAGGCTTATTAGGGATTACAGTTCCCTCTCATGGTGGGGAAGTTTAGCCTCAGGTAGGCATGGCAGCTAGAGCAAGCATGAACTCCAAATGCTGCAAATCTTTTAATATTCACTTTCTCTAACAAGGCCACAGCACCCAACTGCCCCCAAAGAACACCAACAAGTAGGGTCCAAGTACTCAAATATCTGAGCCTGAACATTGTCATTCAAACCACCATATGTGTGTACAGGAGTGTGATTCCTATTTATGCTACGCTTTGATACAAAACTCCCAGTGGATACCTGAAACCAAGACTGGCACAAAAAAGCACAGACATGCYTCTTTCCATGACYCAACAGCCATTGTAAAGTTACACTGGGCTCAGTGAGAGTGACATGATCACCTCCCACAGAACAAGGATAATAAATAGTATGCTGTGTAGCACTATGCTGTGTAGCATAGACTCTACCTCTGCTTCTCTGTCTCTCGGTATTATGTTGCACTCTATCTGCCTGWCTTGATGATGAAGAGGAAAGAGAGAACAAGCTGTATATAAGAGGAGACTACTGTTCTTAGGGAGAAAAAGCAAAAAAGGAAGGGGAGAAAGACTTTATTTTCTTGTACAAAATTATGAAAAGAGCATCAGCTACATGCCATTGATTGTGGCTAGTAGAAAACCTAATTTGGATTGTTTAAGATTAAAAAAAAAAAGATGTGATATTACCAGATTGATTAGAAGTCTAGAATAATGGCTGACTGTAAAATGGGGTTGACCAGAWGTCCCAGCTTCATGTCTCTCAGCATCCAGAGGATGAGACACCCTCTTCCCGAACACTCGCTGCCAGCACTTCCTCTTCTGTTCCATGACTGGCTTGTCACATCCCTGGAGTCAGGAAGCTGTAATTGTACCCCAGGAGAGAGATGGTACAGAGTGCCAAAGGAGTACACTGCCACCCTTGGGCCTCCTGGGAGTGCCATGAACCCATTAAGCAAAGAGCTGAAGAACTGATATAGCCACGTGGGCTCCATCTTCTGTGGACTCCTCAGGCTGGATGTGGAGGGAGGTTCTGAAGGAACACCAGAGCTGAGGCCAGGGATGAGGGAGAATACTTGCTAAGCTGGTACCATGAGTCCTGTCCCTATGGGGAAATCAGAGTGGAAGGTAGATAGACGCCCACAAATCCCCCAGAGACACTCTTTATTCCAAGTGGCACAGTAAACGGTCAATGTGTCTTCTTTGTGGATTGGAACAAATTGAAGAGGATATCTCATGGAGGCTTCAGAATCKTTTTAAGTTGAATCCAATCCTTACAGCATAAAAAACAAAAACAAAAACAAACAAACAACAAAAAACCCTTATGAAAGACCTTATGAAATATTAAGGAAAATAAAACAAAACCTTGAATACAGAAAAGCATACAAAGTGTGCTACTTACAACAGATCTTACACAGTACACTTGGACCCCAGGCCCTGTCTCTGCTGCTCTCCAGAGGCTGAGCCACCAGAAAGGCTCTTGGCCTGGATTCATACTTCCTTCTTCCATTCTGTGTCCATGAGGAGGACAGCATCAGCAAAGACCCCTGGTTTTGGCCTCTTGCCACTTTGTCATCTGCTGCAGGCCAAAGACATGGTTCTAATGTCCCTCCTTTGCCAAAGCCTCTCCACCTGGTCTTATTTCTGGCTTCACAGTTTTTATTGTTCCCAAGGCAAATTTTTCATAGCTTATGCAATGAATTATATTACCTTTCAAGAAAGTCCTGATTTATGAAACACAAGCCCAGTCAATAATAATATCTACTCCCACAGTGCCCACACAATAGAAATGCTACTGTGTCCTCAGCTAACAATTGGCTCAGATCTGAACCTATGGAATTTATTCTTCCAGGCGTTCTCTGTTGGTGTCTTGTGGGGCATTTAGTATGAGATGACCCATAACAGTGGTTTACACGGGGGTAGCCATTTATTTTATTTGTGTGCCTAGGGGTTGGGAGGCCATGCTTAGGTCTTATGAGGCTGTAAGCAGTCGGCAGTAGGGCTGTTATCCTAGAATCTCTTCTCTGTCTCTCTTCTTGCCATGGTGATCTCTCCAGTCTGGTCATCTCACAAGTCAGACTTGTCCTTCCGCTCACCTATGAGAGACTATTTATTACTCTTCAGTACTACCACATGGGATGAAGACAAATTACTGACACCCACATTAGTAATATGCCAGCATTTAAAGCCAGTAGGAGAGAGAAACTCCACTGAGGCATTCAGCAAGCAAAACATAATCTTCGTAAGTCTGTTGCTTTGCTATAGTTTGTCTCTGGGATGTTTCCCAAGGCCTGTGTGACAAAGGTTGGCTCCTAGTCCATGGAAATATTGGGGGCCTCAGGGAAGGAGTAAGGTCACTGGAAGAGTGTGTTGCCTTTGATTGCATATTGGATCCCTCTCTGTTTCTTTCTTTGCTTCCATGAGGTGAACAGACACACAGTTCCACCAGACTACACTGCCATGGGCCAAAGAGCAATGGGCCGAGTGATTATGCACTGAAACCAGGAGCCAAAATAAACCTTCCTTTCTTATAAATTGCTAATCTCAGAAGTTTTGATTACTGCGATAGAGAACTGGATAATATAGGTTTTTAATATCTGTGTGCTACTCCCAGAGGAATTAGCTSAGTTGTCTCCCTTAGGGGTGTGGTCCTCCTAAGAATTTGGGGCAGTGAGCCTAATGGAAGCAGGATATCAAGGCCACCAAGATGGCCTCTGGCTACCTGAAATCCGGATTCAACATTTTGATATAATCTCACAGAAACGTGTCCAGCTCTCTCAAGTTTCTCTTCCTTTGAAAACCAAAGGTAATAGTGGACTTTCTCTGTGGCTTTTGTGTTTGATATTTTACCAGCAAGTCTTTAGAATACAATTCGTCACACAGTGATGCCTCCTAAAATATTAGTTATCAGGATGCATTCAGAATCTGAGAAATTTTGCCATAAAGCGTGGAGATTTTATTGACAAGATTTTGGCCTGATGTCCCCAACTCTCAGAAAACATTGATGCTAGGATGCATGAGCAGACATAAATAGAGGGGAGAATGAAAATGTTCAGAGTGGCTTGACACAAAGACAATGCTCCTTTAGCAATTACGAGGCTATAAAAAGCATGAGAGCAGCGTTCGTCTTCTCAACACAGTTCCAAACCAACGCGGCCCAAGGATAAATTACAGTACGGATGAGCACTAGGTGCCGCAGAGCTCCTTTGCACAGCTCCATGAAAGTCTCAGGGATAAATGCAATGGTTTTTTTGTTTGTTTGTTTGCTTGCTTTTTTTTTTTTTTTTGGTAGTGGGAAAATTTGCCAGGTAGGAGTGGTCTCCTGGCAGGGGTGTTTAAAAGCCAGTTGCCAAGACCAGAACAAAAGCCACCATTTTACCATTTTAAGGCAATACCAAGGTTGAGATTTGCAGCCGTTGTCCTATCTAAAAGAAAATATAGGCCCCTTGCTAGGAAAAAATGGAACGTAATTATGTTATCATGAGCTGGGGTTGGGAAGAGAGGCAAAGAAAATTTGTCATGCAAAGGATGATGGATGCGGTTTTGTCAATCGAAACTGCTGGAATGCAGCAGTATCGCCAGGCAGCATAATTAGTCTTTTTCTTCTTCTCTTCCAATCTGGCAAGCGGAAATGCAGAAAGGCACTGCATCCTTTGGCTTCGTATTTCCTCTCCACATAATTATGCCAGGTTTATAGAGTGGATCATAAAGTCATCAATTATAAAGACTAAGCAGATACTCCACTTTAAAGCAAAAAGCTGTTATTCTCTTGAGTAAAGATTTCCTTCTGCTGAAGTACATTTTGCAAATTACTTGGAGGTCTTCTTCTAGGGTCATCTGTGTGGTAGCCAGATAACTGTCCCAGGGTATGAGGCCTCCCGGTGGTGAGGGTTTTGCTTACATTGAGTCAGTGCTAATCACGTTGTAAATCATGATTTATGTTGTAGTTAGAAGCCTCAACTCAAAGCATTAATCAAGGAGACTCAATATGATGTTTGTTCTGCAAGCAGTGTGCTCTGGTGGCAAGAGTTAGATGATCTCACAGAGGCAGAAGGGGGAGACTGTTTCATACAGGATTTTAATTCCATATAGTTTCAAGTTAATAACTTTTATAATTAGATTAGGAATCAGAGTAGTGATTCAAATATTTTAATTTAGACAAATTAGTTGAAGCATTTGCTTTTAATTTTAAGTAATAAGGAATTAATAATTTCTAACTTAATAACCATCAATAGATGGAGAATATATTTGCATGCCACAGTTAAAAAACAATTCTCTCAAGTAGTCATGTCCGAACTATTTTGTTTAATAGCAAGGGCAAAGCACACCTGAAGTGGCTGTGTGCTTCAAAAGCTACAATGGCATCGGCAGATGAGAGATGGAAGCTTGGGGACAAGTTCAGTGTCCCTGGAACAGCAGGGCACCTGCCCTAGACAGTGGTGACCAGTCGGAAGCAGGGGGACATGCTAACTAGACAGAGAGGAAAGATGTAAGAACAACCTGGACATGTTTGTGTAAGACTTCAGTCCAACTAATATTTTGTTTTGCTACCATTTTTTTTTACTGAGTCACCACTGCACTTACAAGTTGTTATGATCTAGAACTCAGACTCTGAGTGTCGAGTGATCTTTATTAACACAGTATTTTCCGAGGGCTCTCCTGTTGTGCTAGGTATGTATCTGTTTAAAGTACAAACTTGAGAAAATCAAATCATTGCAGTTGACCACTTTTAATGCTACCACACTTTGTGCTGTATATAACACGTTTACATATAAAAACATTGCTTCAAGAACTTAAAGATCTAAAGATGTGGAATATGGGCCACAATTGTGAATTAAAATACCATTGCTCTCCTTAAATTGATTCATAGACTTAATATGACTCCACCAAAAGCCCAGAAAATTCCTAAGGCAAAAGTTGCTGAGTGAATTCTCTAACTTTCATGAAATGGAAAGACCATGGATTCCCAAAACAACCTTGAAAAAGTAGAGCTGTAAACCAAAAGACAACTTGGCATGGGAGTGGAAATTGAAATGGAGCAGAACACACAGATGGACTCAYACATACTGAGAAGGTTATCCCCAGGGATCTTTATCATTGTGCAAACACACAGATAGCTCCTCAAAGCTAAGGTGGCTACAGTGTCACTAGCTTATATGACCAGGTGCAACACTGTCGCACATGTAAGTTACTGTTGCCCCAAATGCACTTTAATGGCACATGGCTGGCCAGCATCAGACTTTTTAAAACAGGTCACTGGAACCTAATATCTATTAAAAGGCAAGAGACTTAGACACTTCAAAAGAACTAAAAATGGACAATAGCACAGTAAGAGATGCCTGCCTCATTAGTCAGTCACCAGGGAAACGCTGCTTAAAGCCATGANTGTATCTGTTTAAAGTACAAACTTGAGAAAATCAAATCATTGCAGTTGACCACTTTTAATGCTACCACACTTTGTGCTGTATATAACACGTTTACATATAAAAACATTGCTTCAAGAACTTAAAGATCTAAAGATGTGGAATATGGGCCACAATTGTGAATTAAAATACCATTGCTCTCCTTAAATTGATTCATAGACTTAATATGACTCCACCAAAAGCCCAGAAAATTCCTAAGGCAAAAGTTGCTGAGTGAATTCTCTAACTTTCATGAAATGGAAAGACCATGGATTCCCAAAACAACCTTGAAAAAGTAGAGCTGTAGACCAAAAGACAACTTGGCATGGGAGTGGAAATTGAAATGGAGCAGAACACACAGATGGACTCACACATACTGAGAAGGTTATCCCCAGGGATCTTTATCATTGTGCAAACACACAGATAGCTCCTCAAAGCTAAGGTGGCTACAGTGTCACTAGCTTATATGACCAGGTGCAACACTGTCGCACATGTAAGTTACTGTTGCCCCAAATGCACTTTAATGGCACATGGCTGGCCAGCATCAGACTTTTTAAAACAGGTCACTGGAACCTAATATCTATTAAAAGGCAAGAGACTTAGACACTTCAAAAGAACTAAAAATGGACAATAGCACAGTAAGAGATGCCTGCCTCATTAGTCAGTCACCAGGGAAACGCTGCTTAAAGCCATGAYGAGGTGTCATTATCAGAATAGCTTATAGAGGAAGAAGGACAACACTGGGCGATGGTGATGCAGAGCCATMTTCCCTTCTTTCTTTCCGGAGAATAAAATAAAACAACCATTTTGGAAGAATGATGGTTTTCCATGGCCTGAAATATATACCAGAAATTTCACATCCAATTCTTACCCAAGTCCAACAAAAGCACGTGTTGTCAAGAGGACTGTTATCATTTGGTTTTTAATATGTTGAAGGCTTGGATCCCAGCCTGTGGTGCTTTAGGGAGGTGACGGAGCCTTTAATAAGTGGAGTCTACTGTCACTTGCACTTTGAAGGAGACCAGGGTCCAGCCTCTTCCTCACCCTCTCAGCCATGATATGAATGGCTTGGCTCAACCACAATGGCCCAAAACAGTAGAGTCAGCCAGTCATGGACTGTATCTTTCAAAGCTGTGAACAGTAACAAAAACCCTCTTATATTAATAAGAAATTACTTTAACTCTTGGTTATATAGATAGAAAGCTAAACAACTCAAGGGCACATACAGAATAGCAAAGAACTGGAAACAGCACAAGTCTAACAACAGAACAACTGGAACTGCTTGTGGCATGTCCATACCATGGAATACTACTAAGTGGTGAAAAAGAACCAAAACACAGATATGACTTGAACCTCGAAATACATAAATGAAAGCAGCTAGACACAGAGAGCACATGATGCATATGAGATTCTGTCAGCAGGGGGCTCTAGGGCTTGCAGTGAAGGTTGACCTGTCAGTTGGGACAAGAGAGCTTTGGGATAAAGRAGAGGTCTGATGGGCTACTGCTTAGGTGGGTATAGAGATTTGTCAAAATATACTAAGTTGCAAATTCAGGCCTGTGAGTTCATCGTATGTAAATTTTATGTTACTAAAATACTGAGAGAAGATGGGTATGGTGGCTGGACTGTGGCCGAGTTGGTGGGTCTCTGGGAATGTGAGGCCAGCCTGGTCTATTTATAATAGCGAGTCCCAGGCCAGCCTGGGCTACATAGTGAGATCCTATCTCAAAACAAAGCAACAAAAACCTGAAAGAATCTCTCAAAATCATATCATCTCACTAATATTTACCTAAACAAAGGTAAATTTGTATAAGAGGGCCAATTAAACATGGTGTGCTGTGTGACACCTTGGACAGCTGACCCCTCAGTCAACATTCCCCAGCTCTCTGCTCATTCCTGACTGTGAGGTCCCTCTGTACCGTTTCCACGTGTTGTCTTTGCTCTTGCTTCCTTCTCTTTACACTGCCCCTATTCTTGAGACAAGAGCTTAGAACCAGCACAATCTGTCAGAATCGGAGGTGACCGACATTTTCAGGTAGTTTGATGTCACAGTCCAGCACACCATGTGATGCAAGGCTCCCCACAGGGTTTGCCCAGCTTGGGTTTCACATCTGCTATGCACATCTGGCTGTAAAGTTGCCCCCCTGCCCCCAGCTCCCCCTTCACTTGCTAAGATCCCAACCCTCCTCGTGTTTGTAGCTTCTGATCCTATCAATCCAGCCTGGACACCGAAGTCTAGCTTTTAACGCATCAAATGGTCGTCCAGATACCGTGCTGATGGGAGTTTTAAGTTACCTGTCTCCCTTTCAGCTGCTTCTGCATGAAATACACAGAGCATTCGCAACGTGTCCTCTAATCTAAAGAAAAATGGAAGGTGAGTATAAATATGCAGCTGTGGAGGGAAAGAAGGGACACTCTTCAGAAAGGAAACTTGCTCGTATCTACTAGACCCTAGAAGGGCCATTTTGCAGGGCTATTTGCTATGTGACAGAAAAAAATGACCCAAAGCCCAGAGGAGCAGGACACATCCCTGTGAAGGTGAGTCTACCAGTATTAGTCACAAAATGAGACTTTGGAAAACAGCACTGTTCAGACCCCTGAGAAGAACTGACCCCCCTCAATCCTCAAGCAGGTTCAGTGCTATGCTACCTAACTTAAAAACCCCCAACTTCAGACAGACAAGGAGCAAAGGAGACGCATATCTCCACAGGAGCAGAGATAATAGATTGGAGCGTATGTCTGTCACCATGAGCATATGCAAGCTGCAGAGAAAGAATGGAGGCTGAGGGTGCAGCTCAGGGGTGGAGCACTGGACTCACACACACACACACACACACACACACACACACACCACGAGAGAGAGAGAGAGACAGAGAGACAGAGTGAGACAGAGAGAGACAGAGAGAGACAGAGAGAGACAGAGAGAGACAGAGAGAGACAGAGACAGGGAGACAGAGAGGAAGATGGTATGTGGATGCAGGTCCACATCATCAGGGATGTACATAGAACGGTATGGAACCCCATCTGGAGGGAAACAGAACCCAAAGAGCCTCAGAGAATTTCCAAGTGTGTTGTGCAATATGGAAGAACATCAAAGAATGAACTCAATGAAACTGGCTGCATTCTGATGAGAAGATATTAAAGTTCTGGCGGTGTTACTGTTCTGATGTGTGATTTAGGCATATGTAAGTCAAGCGGGCACGACTGGCAATCTGACATCTGATACAGAGGGAAGATCCAGACCCAATTCCAGGGGAAAGCCGTGAGACTGAGGTGAGGGAGTCCAAGGGTAAGCAGAGTCCTTCCTGTGGAACTCAGACACTGACTGTGCACAGGTGGGGAAGAGCGACGATGAAGAACACTCCGTGTAAGGCACACGCATGCTCCAGAGAGTTACACAGAGAAATCAATCTTGGCTAGGTTGAGGATGTTCTTCAGACATTAGCTCGTATAAGCAAGTATTTTCCGACTTCAGTGCTCCTGGTTTTGTGCATGCTTATGACTGAACTGTATCCCCGGGCCTCTCTTGGCTTTTTGAGGCAGGATCTCTCCAAGTTGCTCCGGGGTAGCTTAAACTTATGATTCTCTTACCTCAGTCTCCTGAGCACTTGGGATTACAGGCCTTGCCCTAAGGGGAAGAAAGTGAGGTCCGAGAGAACTAGGGCCAGGGACTTCAAATAGAAAGGAAACCGGATATTGATCATGATGAAGAAGCAGGCGACATACTGCATATGGTGCTTCTTATTAAAAAGAAATCCTTGACCATAAATAGAACCAATGATGAGATTTAACTTCCTTTTTAAATTTAGCAATGTAGAAAATGTAGTCCAAACACCAGTGTTGTGTAATATAAACAGAAATGTTGAAGTCATATAAACACAGACCCCCAAACTAAGCAACTGGGAAAAATGTTTATGAAACTACATGTAAATGTTAAAATACTTGACAGAGCGAAAACTTAGAATACAGCTAACACATGCTACTCAGGGTGCTAGAGATACACACTAAACACAGCGGGGATTAACCACAGCACAGACTGGGCACATGCAGACAAAGGCCTGCATCAGGTCAGCCCTAGGCTTTATAACCTTAGAGAAATCTTTTAGGACCAACATATGATTAAAAACCATTTTTCTTAAGTTCAGCAATTCTCCAGTTTCACATGTTTTTTATTTTGCTCTTAAAACCAGGTACTAAAAAACAATATTAAATGCAAAAGCCTTCTGTTTCATTATATATATTATCTTCAGAGGTATAATAACACCCACTCACGTTTAAAACCTTTTTTTCCTTGATGGGGTGTTTTGGGGAGTTTTTTGACTTTTGCTTGCATTTAAAGTACGTTTTAACCTCGCTTTGTTTTTCACTTTATGAGAATATAATTTTTTTATTTTATAAATACTTTAATAATTTTTTGGAGTGTACCGTAAAGAAGAGAGGTGACGTTGTGGTCCCACACAGCAGCCACAGTGGCCACAGGAGGGTTGTTTCATGGGAACAGAGAGGAGGCATGTCCCAACTCTGTTGGGGCACGTTAAATGCAGTGTAATAAATCCATGGAGTGGATTTATTTAATAAATCCTGATAAGAGAAAAAAGGCTAGGTGTTTAGAAAAAAAAAGCTAAAATATTGTCTCATACATCTTTAATACTTTAAATTTTTAAGAGATTTAAAAGGAGAAAAAAATTTAAGCAGTTTTTGATAAGGGAAGAATTTTATATTAACTTAGATGAGAATTAAAATGACAGGATTAAGTACTTGAGGGGCTGGAGAAATGGCTCAGTGGCGCTGGTTACTCTCCAGACACCCTGTGCTCAGTTCCCAGCACCCACGGGGCACTCACAATCACCCGACCCTAGGGGCCTGACACAGCCCCTATAGCAAATGCCGTTAACCTCTGAGCCATTTCTCCAGCCTCTGAGAGTGTTTTCCCCTTGATCTATATTCCACATGAAATATAGAAAATTTTAGAAATATAGAAAATTAGAAAAAATAGATAATTCCAAATGAAAATAACAGAAAGCCATTTTTTTTTCCTTTTTGGGACTAAGTTCCTTTATAGACCAGGCTAAAAATCAAACTGTAGTCACTTCTACAGAAGGTCCTCATCACTAAACTGGAACGAAGATGTTTATCTGACCTTGCAGAAATCAAGATTAAAGAGAGAGAGAGAGAGAGAGAGCAGCCAAAGTTCAGAGCAGGCCAGTTTCAGTTGTCAGACCTTGACGTCCTAAGTTAACTAAGCAGCTAACTACTTTCCCCCATCGCCCTTCCTGGGCCCCCCTCCCCACCCCCTCACAAGGAAAGTTACTTTGAGGCAATCAGGTCTTCAGCTCTTTGTTTCTTCCTTTCCAGTCTTTCTTTATAAAACTAAACTCCTTTGTTTAGACCGGGAACACCTATCTGCCTTGTGCAATGGAGAGTTACACAGAGAAATCAATTCTCTGAAGTGGAAATAAACCTGATTAATCTCTTCAAACTGAACTCCAATTCTGTCTTTTGACCCCTCTTGTTATTTTACTTATTGTCAAGGTTTATGTTATTTTTAATCTGCTCACTTGTAATTGTGAATAAGTACTGCTTATGTAAATACAAAACAAATCTCTTTTCTCCTGATGGTTAAGTGATCCGTTTAGAAGGGGGGGAAATACACCCCACCCCATCCCCATTCCCTGAGGTAGTAATCTCCTGTTTGGTGGTGATCGTAGACTAGAAAAGAAACATAACTTGGTGCATAATAGATGCTGAATGGGTACTGGAATAAACACTCTCATTAAGGGAACCTACCAGAGAATCCACTGGGCCACAGAGGCTAAGATAGAATGCTTGTGATCAAAAATTTCCTTCTAGGAAGTGGTCAGGTACAAAGTATTCCTCAACCTGAGGCTAAAGAATGGGAGGAATTTACATTTGAAGTGCAGCTTCCAGGRCTGGGGGCTTAGCTCAGTAGAGGCTGTAAGTTCAACCCCTGCACAAAATAAAATGAAAACTAACAGGAAAAAAGCGTAGCTTCCTGCTCCAGGAACCACAGACCCAGCATGAAGAAGAATCTGCACTCCAGGTGGGCCTAGCACCTCTGCCCAGCTGCAGATGAACTTCCACTGTTCTGCGTTCCTCCTTTTTTTGTTTCTTTGTGTCTTTCTTTGTTTCTTTGTGTCTTTCTTTGTTTCTTTGTGTCTTTCTTTGTTTCTTTGTGTCTTTGTTTCTTTCTTTGTTTCTTTGTATCTTTCTTTGTATCTTTCTTTGTATCTTTCTTTCTTTCTTTCTTTCTTTCTTTCTTTCTTTCTTTCTTTCTTTCTATTTACTTATTTTCATTCTCCTCCCTGCTGTTTCTCCTGGGTCACATGTAGCTGGCACACTTATCTATAGGCCCCTTTGTAAGAGCTTATTTACTTTGTTTACTACAACTCCAGAGCAGTTTTAAATATAGATGAGATGGGATAATTATTTGTAACTTTAGAAAGGTCTTCCTTGTGCCATCACATAGTAAGAGTGGGGTTGGCTCTGGAGTCCCAGGGACTTTGAATCGCTGCTCCCTTGTCTCTGAGGTTCTGGTGATCACGCCTTTACTAACTTTGATCTGTTGGGTTTTGTTCCAAGTTAATTTTTTCTTTGTCTTATCTTTGGACATTATCTTATCTTACTGGTCTGAAAGGGCCCTTGGACTCTTTTAGATGAAGATTTGGTCATGAGATCCCTGAGTAGAGGGAATATTGTTGCCACATCCTTAGACCAGGGGTCAGCAGACTAGAGGAAAGGGGAGGATTTTCGATAGTGAGTATTTGGGTTTTTGTCTATTGTAGACACTCCGTTGTGGTTTGAAGACAGTCATCCTGACACATGAGCCTCTGTCACAGTAAAACTTTAGTTATGCGTAGCTACACTTGGGCTATTTTGTGGGTTCTTTTTTCTTCCACCCTTCTCTACCCCTTTTCTTCCACCGTTTCAACCCCCAACACAAGAGAGAAAAGGAATAGAAAGGATAGGGGTCGACATTACTTTCTGCTGAGTAGGGGCATAGACTTCCTCGGCAAGTTTGATCTTGGCCATCAGTACATCTAATTTCTTCTTGTTGTTTTTTTTTTTCTTTGTTCATGACTACTTTACAAACTGTGACCAACAACAACCAATGATCCACCCCCTGTCATGGGGCCCTAGCATTGGTATACCCCTGGAAAA
>BDUI01001118.1:159649-173407 GCA_002335545.1 Apodemus speciosus
CCCGCCACCCACCCTCAACTCATCCCTCAGGCCATTTGTCCTTCTGAGTCAGATAAACCAACCTAACTCTTCCCCAAGGGTGTTTGCTTATGGGTAAAGAAAGCACTGTTAAATATCGTCAAACTCCGTTAATGTTAGTGATCAGCCTCTGCAACAAGCATCCCTTCAATATTTATGTTTTCTTTAAGCTGAGTTGTTGGCAGCCGAGACAGCTCCGACTCCATCCTTGGTGACCGTTAGACCCTTATCTGACGGCCAGCTGCCTCAGCTGGAGCACCATCAACAGATAGCAGGGAGCCAGTTGGGTGGCCGTGGGGGCAGCCGGCTGGTCTGAATGCTTCTCAGCTCTCTGCCTTCTCTTACCTTCTCTCTACTTCCGCCATCCTTGGCTGCCTTTGCCGCCTCTGTTTCTGCTGCTGTCTTCTCTGACCCAGCTGCTCTCCAGAGCCCTCCAGGCATCTGTTCCCTGCTGCTGCCTCTGCTGCTGCCACTTGACACTTTGAGGAAGCCACACAGTGACCATGGCTGCCGCTACCTAAGAACAACCCTGGCTCTAGAAGCCGGGGTCTGGCCATGACTGTTTTAGACAGCGTACGCCGGACATTTCCCCCGGCATAAGCCTCRGTGAGCTCCGGCAGCCGTTTCACTGTTAGCCAGAGGTGGCTGGATGTGCAGGCTTGTCACCAACAAATTCATCAGGTTCCGACATAGTTCTTGACCATCCACTATATGACGCACCTTGTGCTTTGGGTCTTGGGGATGTAGAAACCTTAAAGGCTGCAGTCCTGCCTTCCAAGAGCCCTCGGCGAGGAGAAAGGCAGATAGAGACAGGCCGTGGTGTCTGAGCAGGGATCTGGGATCTAGGGTAGGGATGTGTCCCGAGAGGCTGGAGAGTATCGCAGAGGAGGGTGCTTGGCAGTCTCCCACTCACACGCTGCCTGCCTATCTGGTGCAGTGCTCACCAAAGGTGAACATGGCCACACTGTCTCTACTGAGAGAACAACTTCAGAGACCTCCATGATTTATGTCAGAGAGGTGCAGAAGGCATGTATTTCTTGAATAAATGTCTTTCTTAGGCTCCTTTTGTAATCAGATTTTATTTAAGCCTGTGTTAGTTTTGGCAAAATATCACAAGCTACACAGAGGCCAGTGTGTGCTGTGCCACTGGGTATTTCTTGGGTCGTGTGTGTGTGTGTGTGTGTGTGTGTGTGTGTGTGGTGTGTGTCTGCGTGCACACGCGTGTGTGTCTGTGGTGCATGCAGAAACTAGAAGAGGGTGTCAGATCCCCTGGGACTGGAGATGAGAGCCACCTTGGGGTTGCTAGGAATCAGACCTGAATTCTCTGGGAGAGCAGCCAGTGTTCTGAATTGCTGAGCCATCTCTCTAGTTATGGTCCTCCAGCCCCATTTTACAGATCAGAAGGCTGAGGCTTGGAAAGGCTTGGTGGTTGAGGTCCCACACTTAGGAATGGCTGGTTTAGGCAGCTTGCTGTCTGAGCTCTGTCCACCCCACATGGGTGACCAAATCCAGCATCTGCTTTCTCGATGCCAGCCTAATGCAGCTGCCCATTTAGGTCACAGCTGAGCTCAGAGGCTCCATCACACTTCTAGATGGGGACATTTTCCCCACCTCTCCTGCATGCTCCATAAATTCCTAATTGCTCGCTGCCATCCGTTTGGCATTTCACCACCCAGAACTTGGAGCCATCTGCAGCCTTGGGGAGTTCATGCTGTTTTCCTTCCAGGAAAAAAAAATTACATAAGATGAAGCCCAGAGTCTTCTTATAGGGAGCCTCTGCCAGAGCTCAGGCTCAGTTGCCCTGCCTGCTCTTTCCTGGGATCCTGGTTCAGAGCTGTGCTGCTTCTGTGCTCCCAACCAGTCTCCTTGCAAAACCTTTTAGGAAACCGTTGCATGCTGTTTGCTGTGTCGCATAGGCCCGCCCTCCACAGCAGTCCTCTGAACTCTGTGTTGGATGATTTGTCCGCTTTCGGGAGTGGGGGTGGCCACCAGGGGCCAAGGTACCCAGGGACTCCAGCCCACCCCCTCCCAGCTTGGCCCAACTGCTGCTGCTTCTTCCTCTTACCGAGGCTCTTCCTCCCCCTGCTTCTCTGGGACCGCTTTACTCCTCTGCTGCCAATTAAACCGCCCCTATATTTTACGCCTGTATGTTTTACAGACGTATTCATTACAAAAGTTACTGGCTCAGACAATGATGGCGCATGCCCCACACTGAGAAGTTGGGCAGCTCTCCTAAAATGAACTAGTTCCATCCCTGTCATTAGTGCAGTGGGGGTGGGGGTRGGGTGAAGGGGAACCTGGCTTGCTCATGGATGTACACACAGGTGACAGTGGCAGAGGAAGGGAGCTGTCCCCCCAGGGAGGTGGCATTTGGCAAGCAACTGAGAGAGTGCTCCGAGACAGGGGTCAGTGAGCAGAGGGTGAGAGGGTCAGCTGGTAAATGTGGTGGCCAGGTAAGCTTTGAGCAGAAGTGATATTTGAGCTCTGGATAGGAATCTGCTGGCCAGAGCTGAGCCAGGCCCTGGGACGTTTACAGGCCTTGAAGTCCATTGGCAGTGACGCTTTCTGCCTCCTTGTCACTAAGGTCACTTTGGAGGCTTGGCTCCCATCCAGCCACTTAGCTCCAGCATTGTGTCCCATGGCTCCACGTGCATGTCGCCCTGACATCGGCACTCACTTGCCTGTGTGCCATTCTTATGGTAGATTCTTTCGAGCTCTGTGCCTTTCGTCTTTGCTTGTTTATATATTTTTTCTCTCCCCTTTTGCTCTTTAAATCTATTTTTAAAAGAAATAATAGAGCTGGAGAGATGTCTTAGTGGTAGGGGCACTTGGAGAACAGAGTTCCGTTCCCAAGCACCCATAAGGGACAGTGCACAACTGTCTGTGACTTCATCGTCGGGGGATCTCATGGCCCCTGCAGACAGGGCACTGGCATGCACACAACCCCCACGTATGCATGCAGTTTAAATTACTAAAAATAAATCTTGAAAATAAACTACATTCTAATGCAGGATGTGAGAAGGTTGGTGTAAATAAGTAGCCACAGGAACAAAGGAAGCCACTGAGCCGGCGTCCACCTCTGCACAGGGACTTGCGTGAGATTCCCCCTAAGCCTCATATCCTGAAAGTGCACGGGCTGGAGGCTAACACCAGCCACGATGGCCTCTATCCAAGAGGCTAAGCATGCGGTAAACCTGGCCCTAAACAACATTCCCCTGCCGTATTGCAACATCATTGAACGTCACACTAAAATACAGCCCACTGTGGGCATCTTCTAGGCTGAGAGATGGTGTTCTGTGAGCATGGATTTGTCACATGGGCTAGACAAAATGGAGAACTCAGTGCCCCTCCAAATAATTGAGTCCAAGCTTCTCCTCAAATTCCGTTTTGTTCTGCCTCATACAGCTCTCTCTCAAAAGCTGCCCTCTGTGTGAGTATGTTGTTCTCRTCCTGTGTAGTTCGTAACAGGAAGGAAGTGTCTCAGGCACACTATACATCAGCCGTGGTTTGCTGCCAGGCTGGCTGGTGTCTGAGGAAAATGAGGTACAGCCAGCCCAGTGCACCCCTTGTTCCACGCCTGGGCAGTTACCTTCAGGAGAGGAGAGAGGACCGCCCCTCTCCTCCTACTATGCAGGAGAGAGGCTTGGCGGTGTGGGAAGAAGCTGTAAGGGAGGGCCTGGGAGCCGGTCGGTCCCACTGACACCTGGCCTCTGGCTATCCTTTTCCGAGATCCTAGGACAGCTGTGAAGCTCTTCATTAATGCACCACGTGGTTTTCCACAGCCCATTAGTGATTTCCCAGAAGGCCAGTTCCCAATATTGATCTGGATGCGGCTCCGAGGAGCCCTTTGGCATCAGATCCTTTCTGGAGCCAGCCAGGGCCCTGGTGAGCCCTATGAAGAGATTCCACATGCTAATGAGGGGTCTGGTCGCCTAGCTCCATCCCTGAAAACAGACCACTCCCAGAAGCTGCATCCCCCAAAACATACAGAATGGGTTTGAGGCAGGAGATGCCATGGTGCTGGAAGACTAATCATTTCTAAAGAAGTTCCTAACCTAGTTTATGGAAGGCAGTTACCAGTCTCCCGTCAGTGGAACTGACGTGTTTTCTGCACCTCTCAGGGGTTACAGGAGGAAAGAAATGTGGAGAGGATAATTAAGGTTAGTGAGGGAACCTGGGTGTCAGCGCCTGCCTCTCCCTATGATAGCACTCTGAGCCCCGGCACTCGCTGCTGCCCACTGCCCTGGCGGTGACTAGTTAGACCCTGGCGGGAGAGACAGGTCTCCAACCAAACTCTCAGACCCGGTGCAGTCATGTAGTGCCTAACCAAGGGGACATGCTCGGAGATGTACCTGTTTGTCATGGGTACTTACACACAAGAGAAATGGCTATGGCGGGACCGAGTGAGGTCATCCTCTGGACACCATCGTGTCCATGGTCTGTCTCAGACCGTCTTACATAAAATGACACACGGCTGTATCTCTTAAACTCTTTTTGCCGTTTCTATTTTTCTAGATTTTAAGACAATAAGAAAATGAAAACTTATGGGATGTCTTGTGATGCATGTACATGTTGTATAGTGTTCAAAGCAAGGTGGGGACCCTGTCTTTTAAAAAAATAAAATAAACAAAACAGAAAAGAAACATGTGTTTGCTGTATTATATATTGTACTTAAAATACATTATATATGTATGTTTTTTCCCTTGTCTTTTAAAGAGGAAATCGTTGCTTCAGGAAACTCTGCCTGCTCTTGAACGTTACCCTGAACATCACCCTTTTTAATTAACTGCAGTAGTCTGTGGCTATGGCTACTCCTACAGTCCTGTGTGCTGCAAACCTTATTAAACAGGAGGCTGGTCTTGGCTCATGACTCGAGTCCAGGGGTCGAGGGCTGTCCCTGCTGCCGGTTTGGGTCAGAGCTAGGGAGCACCACATCTCTGGTTTCTCCTTACAAAGTCTCTAAGCTTGAGTCATCCCACCCAAGTGACCAGGGCTAACCTAATCACCCCCCCTTCCTCTAACTGCACCAGCAGCAAACTGTGTCCACCCTCTCAGTCAGCACCTCACCGTGGGGATGAAAGTCCCACACTCCTATGTGACAAAACTTTTTTCTGAAGAGGCATGCATTTACTCACCCCAGAGAGGGATCCCATGACAAACCAAAGTACAGATACCACTAAAGTCCAATTTGACGAGCCAGTGAGTGTTACTGGGATTGCTAACAGGAGTATGGGTGAGAGGTCACTTGCAGGAGCAGAAACGACTCAAAGGCAAACTACCTCATCAAAGCCCGCCAGCATAGTGTCAGCTCACAAATCTGGGAACCTGGAGCACACCGCATGCACACAAGCAGCTTGGAAAGTATCTTTTTCTGGGTGCCTCAGTTGTTCTAAACCTCTTCCAGGCAGCTTGGCTGGTTTCTGCTTCGACCAGGCAGCTGATCTGATCTCAAGAATCATTGCAACTTTCCTCTTCTGAGAATCTCCTTCAGTCTGAGGGGAACTCGTAGTTTTCATTGCTTTTTCTGACCAGGAGGAGCTTAGTGAATCTGGTCAGTTTCAGGAACTTCCTGAAGCCGTTTTAAGTTGTTTACCTTCTTCCTTAAGGAGTTTACTGCAGTATCTAGTGTTTTAATCTCAGAGGAAGCTGTCACACAATACACATAAGAGTCAAGGAGACAAACCATGTTCCAAGTTCAGTACCAGTGTCTTCCCCCTCCTCCTGCTTCCCCTCCTCCCCTTCTCTTCCCTTGCCTATCCTCCCCTCTGCTCTTCATCGTCTGAGGCCAGTTATGGTCTGATGGGCTCCAGTTTCTCAGGGCTTTCTTAGCCACAGTGCTCAGGCCCCTCAGGGTGAAGCCAAGCTCTCACTGGTTCCCAGACCCATGAGCAGGTAGCTGCCACCCCCAGAAGTGATGGCAGTTTGCACTGAGACAGATAAAGGGATGGTGAGTTCAGCTGTGCATCAAGACATGTTACTCACCACTTGTGACCAGCTTGAAGAAGTTTCCTCTGGCTCAGGAAGAACAACAAATGGGAGGCCAAGGCTTCATCGACAGGGGCGCCGAAGGCTGCCTGCTTCACCGCACTTCCTGCCTTGGAGTTCCCAATGCAGTGTCTCCTGTCACCCTCGTGTCCTGTGTGAGGTAACAGAGAGGGTCAACCACATGTCCTTGTCATAGAGTTAGGGAGCAAGTGACCCTGGGTTGGAGCCCAGGTCCACGCCAGAGGGGCATGACTGATGTGCTTTGTGTTTGTTAAGGACTAGCAAGTTAGCACTGTAGTAAGGCCTCACTGTGGTAAGACATAGTGGCGCCAGTGAGATAGTGGTTGATGGTGCTCTCCATCTAGAGGCAAATGCTCAGCACCTTCCGTCGTTGCCCCACAATTCCTTATGGTGTGACCTAATGACTCTTAACCTCTTAACCATGGTAAAAGGAATGATCAGGTCTCGGGCAGCACGGAAGCAGGGATTGTGGAAGCCTTGCCATTCTCCCCCCCTTCACTCCCCCATACATTCCATGGGCAGCGAGTGGTCCTAAGGCCACGCAGCCTCAGAGGAGACTAGGCGAACATCTCTGAAAGGCACACTATACGCAGCGGGAGAAAGGAGGCTGCTCTGCGCTCAGGTAAAAGGGGATGGGGGCGAACAGAAGGATCGAAGGAACAAACCCAAGAGCCGAGAGGACCGGGGAAGAGCTTCGTGTTGAGGAAGTCCGAGACTCAAGCCTGGGCTGTGGAAGCACAGGCTGAACAAGGCGTCGTCCAGGCTGAGCACTTGGGAGTGCAAGACTTGGGGTTCAGAGCACAGCAAAGGACGAAAAGCCCAAGGCAGGATCCAAGGAGGCATGCTGTCCATTCCGGGGCAGCCCAAGAATTCGTTGTGGGTGTCAAGCGGATGAGGACCTGGGAAGGTGTCCAAGCCTGACACGCTATCTAAATTTATACTCTCTTCTACTTCAGCTATTCTCTGCCGGGAGAGACTTTTTTTTTCTTCTCAAAACCTGATTGAATCAGTCAAGGAACATCCTGAGCAGCTGCTCAGGACCGATTATTGCCCTGTGCAGCAGAAAGGAGGACGGAAGGAGAAGAGGAATGTGGAAACAGCCAGTGTAGCCAGGAGCAAGGGTACGACCAAGCCCGGGAACATGGAACCCAGAGGCAAGGGTCTGTCGGGGGAGGGGGAGAGGGAAGGGAACACTGTTACCCCGAGCCCTGGGTGTGGCTCTGTTGAGAGGATGCTCACTGAGCGGAGGAGAGAAAGGGCACCTGAGGCCAAGGCCCTGGGTACGCAGGAACACACGACGCTGGACAGCATGGCTCGGAAGACTCCCGCATGCCCATCCTCACTGAGCGCTCGAGAACTGCGAGTTCAAGTGGGGGGTGGGGGCTACTGTCAGGTCAGAAGGTCTAGCGTCACTGGGTGTTGATGCCGAGGGTGACACATACTCACCCCAGCAGGCGGCAGTACACATTGGTCCTCCTCAGAAAGCAGTTTGTCAGAACCTGGTAACGGGCTCTTCTGCTACGCCTCACCTTAACTGGAAAACAACCGGAGAGCGCCAGCATTTATTTGGGAAGAACGGTGAACTTTGGTGAGACCATRTGGGTGTTCCAGGAGGCAGAGGTAGGGCAAGTTTTTAAAGCTAAGAATGAGGATGACCTTAGATGTTTTAAAGCAATAGTCTTTGGTCACAATGACCGATATCCATGTGGCACCAGCCCCAGGCTGAATGAACAAACGGTTGCTAGGCAGAAATCCTCGAAGACATACTGAGGCTGCTCAGTCCACTATGAAGGATGATGGTTCTGGAGTCTTTCGGGATGGCCGTTATCGGGCAAGGTGTTAAGAAGCCGTCTTTCCTAACCTCCTCCGTGTACACCCTTGTTTTTAAACACAAGCAAGTAGCTTCATTTTGATTCTTTTATGTTAAGCGTGTCCCAGCCTTCTCGCTGGTAGCCACAAGAACGTCTAGAGCCATTGGGCCTGTACCACCCTCAACTGGACATGGTCTCTGTGTCCCGAGGGGGGAGAGGAGAGAGGGGAGAGAGAAGTCACGGAATATTCTGGAGAGTTTAAAAATTGCTACAGCATACATGAGATCACAAAGCCCAGGGAAAGGACGCTGGCTTCAGCGGCCCTGTGACAGGTCTCTGTGAAAATGTAGATGTGGATAGCCCTAAACATATGATTATCTACCTACATACATAGGAGACACGCTGAAGAAAAGCGAGAAAACGCCTAAGCTTCTCAGACCCCAGACCCCAGACCCCAGACCCCAGCTGCTCCAGCCGGAGACGAAGAGGCACCTGTGTGCATGGCCTGTGTCACTCCCTGGGTTGACCTGGAGGGAGGGAGGGTGGTGTTTGCTGCACCATGGTCACTGAAGTGTCTGRACTGTTTGTACTTTTTTATATTTATAGCTGTTTCACACTGAGAAATCACCCAGTCCTTCCAGGCTGTGTAGCATTGACCCATTGACTGTGGTTGGAGAGAAAGGCTGAGGGTAAATTGAGTCTCCTAGGCTAGGTAAGGAATCTTGAGCGGGGCCTGGTGGTACAGAGCTGTAAGCCTAGTTTCTCCTGAGGCTGAGGTAGAAGGATCATGAGGTCAAGATCTGGTTGGGCCACAGAGTGAGTTCAAGGCCATCCTGGCCCACTTAGTCTCAAAATGTAAACAGAGAGCTGGTGCGTAGCTCAGTGGTAGAACCTGGCATATGAGGGACCCTGGGTTCATCATCTCTRCAGTCAAAGGGAAAAGGAATTTTGATATCCTAATGTCGTTTTTCCTAATCTGAAATGCTTAAGAGTATTTGTCAAGGTTTAGAAATGTAAACAAGGAACCACAGCTTGAAGAAAAACAATGTGCTAAGTCTCTAGCTTTTTTTTTAAGTGTGTATGAGTGTTTCCCTGACTGCATGTATGTATGGGTACTACATGTGTGCAGTGCCTGCAGAAGCTAGAAGATAACATCAGATCCTCTAGAGCTGGAGTTAAAGATGATTGTTAGCCACCATGTGGGTGCTGGGAACCAAACCAGTCTCCTACAAAAGCAGCAAGTGCTCCTAACCACTGAGCTATCTCTCCAGCCCCTAAAACTCTATCTTTTTGCCCTGCGTTTTTGCCCCTATGTTAATTCCAAAGATGGGAGAAGAAAGACCATGAACCCAAATCATCATGGCCAAATTGATTAAAGCAAGCAGTTAGTTAAGCAAGCTTTTTATTATTATTGTTATTTGTAAGCACTGGCTGCCTCCCCCTAAAGCTGGCTGCAAGAGGGCAGCCTTGGACATAAGGAAGATAAGGCTTTTGTAGGCCTTTGAAGGGGGGTCTCCCAAATGGGGATCTGCCAGGCAAATAGGTAGGGTTACAGGATCAGAACATAGCAAATTGCTCATTATAAGGAGGTCCTCATAACAAAAACAAGTGCTTATAATAACCCTTTGAAAGAAAGGATGCAAGGTGGTTATAACAACTTTTTGAAACAGATACATTGTTGCCGTTTCATAGAACAGGAATTTGAGAACCATTTGTAGTTAGGGTTACAAGTGAGGCGTAGCCCAACCCTTGAGAAACAGAGCTAGGAGTGAACTGGAATGAGCTTATTTTGTCTTTACTATAAGTTTAAGCCTAGGATGGAGGCAGGCTGGTCTATTACCCACTCCCAGCTTTTCAGCGCAGGAAGCAGGCTGTGTGCAGAATAATCCTGATTGGTCCTGGGTCAGCTAAACAAGGACTTGGGAATTGGAAAGGACTGGCCCAAGTGGACAAGCTAAAATAGGACTTGGGAGACACCGTGCTCTTGGTTATCTTGAGGATTTCCTTTGCTTGCAGAAAGCCAGGCTGGAGGCTGTGCCTGGGTCTTCTCCAGGACAGCCACAAGTAATGGAGAAACCTAGGAGGAGGGCTCAGCAGGGACCAAGATGATTGTCCCCAAGATCCTAGTGGGGAGCCACCCTGAAGCCGGTGCTCCACAAGGAAGCAGGGACCAGACTGCTGTGGGTGAGGAAATGACATTGACAGATTCCACAGCCAATGGTGGCAGGAATGAGTGTAACCCAGCATGCCTCCAATGCTTGGGGACTGTGTGGCCTGGTGTGCTCTCTGCTGCCCCTGCCCCGCTTGCAGGCATACCAATTGACTGCAGGCCTCCTGGGGCTGGCTCTGGAGAGCTGGGGGTTGGGGGCGTCAGCCTTGCGGAGCCTGCAGGCTCAGCAGGCTAGATTAGGCAGACAAGCTGTGGTGGAGGAGTGAGTTAAATGTTCAATGAGAGATGCTGGCAGTATGCTAGGTCACGTGGTGCAAATGCATGGAGCTGCTGGGCACTTCAGGCTGCTGGATGCTGAATTTGCCTTTGCTCGTTCATATGGAAGCATGTCCTTGCAGTGGCTTGTAATTTTCTAGCTGAATGACTTCGGAGTGGGCCCACTTTGGAATGTAATTACCCTTGTGCTGGAAGCTCTACTGAAGTCCATACTCAGAGGAATGGGCAATGCCAGACATTGTGACAGTCACCACAGGGCTCATTACCTGCAGCCTGCAGTTGGTTTGAATGTAGTAGGATGGCATTCTTATGCCCGGAAGGCCTGGGAAGTGGAAGGGACTGGTCCTAAACTGTCCTGCTGCCAGTCATGTAGGAGGGATGAGTCTGGTCCACTGGATACCACAAGACCCTGACTTCAATGGCCCAAACCCATTAGTTCCATGCAGGTTTTTAGTGAAGGTCCTAGCAAAATACAAGACCCAGCTGTGGACTYGTTGTGTGCTAGAGGCTGCATGCATGTTCTGAGCAATGATAACTTAGTCCTAGGGGGAACTTATGAATTGGAGCTACTTAAAAGTGGCATTTTCAAAGGCAGGGACCGGAGCAGGGATACAACACGTGGCTGTCTGGAGCACAGGGCTGAAAAAGGCTCCTAGGCTGTCTGGGCTTGGTAGGAAAGGGAGCTGTGGTTGCCTAGTGATGTGTCTGCTCTGAGTCTCAGAGGCCGTGGGTGATTAGTGATGTCTGCTCTGAGCTTAAGAGTCCRTGAGTGATTAGTGATGTCTGCTCTGAGTCCAAGAGGCTGTGGTTAGTGTGGTCTGCTCCCGTGGTTCAATTGTCACATCTCAGTAATCTATTTGTTAGGCCTCCCAGGTTCCTGACGCTGCTAGGGGCTTTCTCCAGTGTTCTCTCCTCTGTGCTTCTAGGCAGCAACTCAGGAAATAAGTAATGCCATGTTGTTTCCATAGGCAAACGTTCATGGGAAGATGGGAAGCGATTGAAAGCAGAAGCCCAAAATGAGACATACAACATATTCACAATTAATTACATGGTGATTTCTACTCATAAGTATGTAATTGGATCGTAAAAGATTATAAACAAATTTAAAAATATATATGGCAAGGAAGAAACTGGAAGGAGGCAGATCTTGGTGCTCACAGTGGGTAGATTCTCTTTTCTTTATGCTTGCTTGCCTGCCTCTGTTTTTCTGCAATGACCCACATTCCTTTTTCAAGCATACATAAATTAAGTGTGAGTGGGTGTGTGCATTTTTAAAAATGTTACATATTTGGGGATTTGGTGGCATTCTTCTTTTTTTTTTTTTTTTACTTCATAAATTCACAGGAAACATTAATTACTCCTTCTGACATAAATTTGAAATAGCTGCTAAGGCTGCCCCAAACTGCTGGCTTATCTGGGGCTGAGCGATCCAGACAGCAGCCTTTGCCGTCACCCACCCCAGTTGTAAGGCCTTAATCTGAAAGCGTGTGCAAAAGGTGAAGGTTCATGGGAAAGAAAGACAGGCTTCCTCAGCCCCTGCTGTGTGAGAGCTCACCGAGCAGAGGGCATGCCCCTGCAGGGGGGCGTGGGGGGGGAGTGGGACTCCAGCTCTTCCTTTTCCTCTTTTGTTCCATGGCAGGTGCCCTTGCTCCTACTAGCTGAAAGTARTAGTGGGGTCCACAGCCTACGGACCCTCCAAAATGGGGAGCCAAACTTTATAAGTTGATTGCCTCAGGCATCTGTTGCAGTACCAGGAGACTTACTCAACACAGGGCTTAGGAAATAATCTCGTTTGAGGACATTTAGAAACTTCCCAGTAATTTCCAACCCAACGCAAAAGATTTGACTTCTGGGTACTAGGAACAAGCTGTTATGGAGAGGCGAGAGAGTACCTGGCATCTGCAAGGTTCTGTGGTTCCTCCGTCTCTTTCCTGCTGCCATAGCAGAACACTGAGGCCTGGGCATTTTATAATGGAAGGAGGGTGTTTTGTTTTGTTTTGTTTTGTTTTGTTTTGTTTTTTCAGCTCAGAGTTGCAGGGACCCAGGATCGTAGTACTAAAAACTCCTTGGCACTGTGGCCTCAGAGGAATTATACCTCCTCTGGAATTTTAGGGCGATGAACCTCGTTTGAGGCATATTCAAGTTACATGGGACTAGCCACTTTCCTAACAAAGAACTGAAGTGTGCCCATGGAGGCCTAACCCCAGTAGCTGGTGTATGCTTAAGCATTGAACATATTATCATTTTAAAAATAGAATTTCTAGTGTTTTAATAATTGTGGTTTACTAAGAGCCAAGCCACCTGCACTTTCTAATGACCCCCTCGGTGCCACCATGCCTGCTCTGGTTGCCCTGTGCCTCCCCAGAGTGTAGATGGAGGCTTAGGTAGCCCTGAAGGCACCTGGGCAGCGAATCAGGCGGAGGTCCCTTGGCACATTGCCTTGCTTAGGTAGGAAGCCACCACAGCCAGCAGATTGCAGAGTCCCACCTGGCTCGCACCGCAGCCCACATAAGTGTTTAAAGCCAGACTGACAGGTCTAGATTTCTATGGAAAGAAATCTCGATGCACCAAAGGGGATTCAGGGACTGGCCTCCAGGTCTTGATGTAGCAAAGGCAAGGGACCCATGTTCTTCCTTACTCTTGACAAAAACGAACCAGTTACAGCATAACAAATTTCTCTAAAAAGGGAGGAAGGCGATACTCCTCTGCACCTTGACCCAAGTTGGTAAGTGTCCTGTTCCCTGGTCCTGAGAAGGGGATACAGTGATGTCCAGGAACTCATTCATCAGAGTAGCACCCACCAAGGCACCCAGCCGGTCTGTCAGAACACCCCTTGCTGCATGTAGAAATAATCAAGRGTCTTCCAGGAGCTTCCAGGATCAACAGAAAGCCAGCCGCAGAGGCCATGTGAAACCACSGGTGGGGGCGGTGGGGGGGATAGAAATGTGCAGATGGCCTGGAGGCTGCAGCCTATTCGAGACCAGCGGTTCTCAACCTTCCTAAYGCTGTGACCCTTTAGTACAGCTCCTCATGTCGTGGTGACCCCCAACCATAACATTCTGTTGCTCCTTCAAAACTGCAATTTTGCTACTGCTGTAACTCACAATGTAAACATCTGATACACAGGATAGCTGATGTGTGACCTCTAAAGGGGCCAAGACCCACAGGTTGAGAACCATTGTTGTAGAGTATTGAACAAGGAGGAAAGAGGGCAGAAGAGGAGGCAGGCATCCTCCAGCTCTCCAGCACCATGGATAGACTCTTCTAGAATTTCAGTGACTCCAGGAAGGCTCAAGGYAACAGGTCCMGCCCAGAAGGCAGGGAACGTGTGAGCTCCCTTGTCCTCTCTTTCTGGGAGCACTTTAGTGTGGACAGAATGTGCACATCTCAGGGAGAGGAAGGGAGCCGCGACAGATGCTTGGCCACCTCCCCACTCCCACCCCCACTGACTTGTTGGGCACTTTGGGCAGCTGGTCG
>BDUI01001118.1:181921-192238 GCA_002335545.1 Apodemus speciosus
CCCATCATGGTGGAACAGAGCAGAGCAAGACAAAGCAGCCCRGAAGGAGAAAGGAGAGCAAGCCTGCACCGAGGGCCTTCTTCCTGTCCTTCTATTGTCAGGTTCCCAGCCTAGGGGATGGCACCGCCCACATTCCAGGGCTGTCTTCTCCACTTACCGAAGTGCCCTTAGATACACCCAGAGTTGTACTGTAATAYACTCTTAGACAYGTCGAAAGCCTGTTGAGTTGACTATGAAGATTAACAACCACAAATGGGTATGCACACGTCAATATGTCTGCACAGTGCACACCTATGCCCATATGTRTATGTGTGTGTGTGAATGTTGATGTGCAAGCACTTATGGGTACACACATACATGCATGCACTCACATTCACATATGCACACACATGTGTATACAGGTTATGCACATATACACAAAAAAGGAACGCACAGATACCTCCAGGCTAAATGGTGTTGGTTTTTTTTTTCTTTCTTCATGTAACAAAACCCCTACCAATGGCGCTGGGCTCRTTTCAAAAGTCAGTATGCAAATTCCAGTTCTTCTTGTACTAGGATTTGAACCCGGGGCCTCAAATACGCTGGGCAGACACTCTATGATCTATACTCCTAACGTAGTGTGTAGCCCTTGAGTTGTTTTTGTGGTGTTCTTGTGACTGAAATGCCTCCAGATTAGGTTCTCTAAGTCTCTGAAGCTAAGTTCCTAGTCACAGCACAGTCATTTCCGCACAGCCTAGTGTGGTTCTCTGCCTTTCTGCCCAGATCCCGAAATGCCACTTCGTGTATCTGATATGAGGGTAGATAATGAAGTGATGTTGTCAGGAGGAGGGACAAGGGAGCCATGGCAGTGGCTTGAGTCTCCTAGGAGAGAGAGCTGAAGCCACACCAGGGAGAAGCTTATTCGAGACAGATAGCCTGCTAGGGGATTTTTGTCCACAAAGATCTGAGAATTTGATTTGCCAGGAGCCCCTTTTAAGCGAGATGCATGCGCATGTCTTGGTAATTGAGATTATTAACTAAATTCTCCCCTATTAGAGCTGTGATGTTCGCTGCTGCTCTGCGGTCAGCCCTGGTTATATTTGTGAGACTTGTTTGGCAGATAATATTCCAGGGTTATCCCTGAGGCTTTTGCTGTGGGGACTCTGTCATTATTAAGCCCAACACTCTGCACACTAGAAAATCCTGAGACAGGAATGCTTTGTCCTGTTACATCCGTCTCCATTAAAACCAGTTGTAGTTGTCGTTGTGTGCTGGCGACCCCCGAATTGTTTCTGAGTCTCAGGCACCTGTCTTGGAGCTCGGCGATAGCCAGCTTATCAGATAAACTCATAAGCCAAATGAAGTCAGCGGGAGGCTTTGTTTGTATTGCCTGGCTGAGGTGCTTAGAAAAAACATTTTCAAAGCGTTCTTTTTTGTTTTGTTTTAAGAGTCCAGGGAGCAAAGAAGCAGCCTACTTTTTGATGTGGCGGCCAATAAATAAATAAATAAATAGATAAATAAATAAATAAATCTATCTGAACTTGCAGCAGAGGTCCCTGTGACGTTCCAAATGTCAGGCAGGAATGGTTGTGCTCACCTGTTCCCAGTTCCCAGAACAAAACATTGGGTATACCTCTACCCATGCCAAAGGGAGGAAGCCGAGTCAAAAGACCAACCGGGTTGAGCATGTGTATGTATGCACACACATGTGCCTTCTCTCTAGACACAGGGGCACAGTCACACACACACACACACACACACACACACACACACACACACACACACACAGAGTGGGTCCAAGTCCGCACCTGATGGCAAGTCCAAGCCATCTAACCTGGACCTTATTGAGCCATCCAAATCTTGTCTACCTTCCCTGTGGGCCCTGATTGGTCAGATTGCTGAGACAACAGAGAGAGAAAGGGCCTAGCTGGGAGCCAGGGGAACCCCTCCCCTCCAGGAGTCAGGGAAGACCAGCTGCTGTGCTGTGTCCCCAGCTGTGCAGTCCCTGGGGCTCTGAACAGGGATGGCACAGCTGGGGATGGGGGGGGGGCTCTTACCCTGGCACTGCTGCCTTCAGCTGGGTCACCTCAGACCTGCAGAGGCCATGGGGAGATAACATGAAGTCAGAGACAGGAAGTGTTGCACACAGCGGCTGGACAGACAACTCACGGCCGCTACAGTGCCGGCTTTCACATGCTATTTACGAACACACCGGTGACTATAACCCTGATGTTGATCCGTGGAACCCTGGAGGTCTCTGCTCAGCCGCCTGCTGCCTTCTCATTAGCTGCATTCCCCGGGGCTGTGCCTTGGCTATCTGTCTGGCCCTGCTTCTCAGGTTGCCCGCAGACAGATATTTAGCTTTGCTTTCTATATTATTCTTTGGAGTTTTCCAGAATGGCCTCGTGGGTTTGGATAGGTTACCAGAAGAAAGCCATGATGCTGTCTGGTCAGTGAGCGCTGCCTGCCAGCCCCTTTCCTATGTTATCTCAAATTCCTTCTAAAGACTGAGGTTAGTATCCCTGTCTCCTAAGTGGAAGATCTAAGGGTAACCCAGGATGCTGTTAGCTTTGTACCGGAGCCATATATATGGGCCCACTGTGCGAGACAGGAACCCAACCACAGCAGCCTAAGAAAGAGAAGTCTGGTTTCTCCCATGCCACACAGGATAAGGATGGCAGGGTGCAGTTGACACCCCAGACTTTGTCCAGGTTTGCCCCACAAATGTTATGGACGTTACATATCTGTGGTACCCCTATGGGCCCTGCTTCAGCCACCTGTTCTCCCACAAGGAGTACTGAGCAGGAAGTCAAGAGGAGGCAGGGGCTGAGCTCAGACCAGGACAGCAGACCTTCCTCAGAGATCTGCAGCAGGTCCCAGCTGGATCCCACTGGCCAGAACTGCTTCCTGGGTGGTAGCTAGCTGCAAGGGAGGCAAGGAAATGGACTTATCAGCTGCTGACATGAACAGTGCGGCGGGGGGGGGGGGGCTCCTTAGAGAGAAAGAGGGAGAGAACAGCCACGGCTGACATTCTCTGTGCCATACCACACTACAGGCACTGCCCCTCTGAGTACATTCTAGATGCTCTACAGGGCCATCACAGGGCCGTCCTCCATGTTATCTCTCTGCATGCTTTTCTGTAAGGTCTGAGGCAACAGCTATTAACAAGCATTAATAGTACTAGGGGTTCAATCCCCTAATTGCACATTTGCTCTGGATGGGGTGTTGTGCAAAGAGGGGTACACTGGCACAGTAACGTACAGCCCAGCCTGCCCCTCAATCCAGCAGCTCTTCTCCAAGAACAGTGGTACTTGTCATGCTGGGAGTAATGGTTCTTTTAGTTGAGGCAAGCACAGGCCATTTTATCAACCTGTTAATTAGTCCTTCTCTCAACCACAGAACCTCTCGGTCCATCCACATGTAGCCCCGGCACTGGCAGCGTCACTGGTGTTTGTCGAATGGCTAGAAGAATCTGTAACTCACATTAAATGAGACAGAAATGTTTCAGATGTGAACTGTGGGACTTGCACATTGTGTATCTGTAAGGGTGGGACTGGTCACCATCAGGACCCACTCTGGAGTGCGTCTAGTGGCTAAGGGTCAGGGGAACTTGTAAATGATGTGAGCGTATGCCCTGAATGGGGGAGCCACGCACCTGGTGTTTGAGTACCAAGACAATGACAGGTGTCTCTGAGCTACACTGATGCTCCCACATCCTGCAGGTCTAGCAGGGTGGTAGAGTCATTGTTAGGACCATTGGGCAGCTTCAGAAAGACCACACCAGGCCAAACAGTTCCATGTGAGGTTTATCGAGAGAAGAAAGGGCAAGGGGGCAGTGGAAAGAGAAGAAGGGGAAGAGAGAGGGGGGGAGGGGCCTTCTTCTTATATATAGATGGTGATGTGGTTGCAGGTAAAGGTGGGAGGTGAGCCAAATGGATTCTGGGAATATGGTGGTTGTTGCCTTGGCAACAGGTGTACATGTCGCGCTGTCGCTTACGTGATGTCACAGGTTTCAGAGGTCCTGATACCAACAGTCATACCACACGAATAGGATCTTACTGGAAATGGAAGGTGTCATGGTTACCATTACTTTCGCTATGATTCTACTTCCACACCATACTCYATCACTAAAAGAAGTCAGGACAGGGACTCAAGCAGGATGGAAACTGGAAGCAGGAACTGATGCACGGGCCATGGAGGAGTGCTGCTTACTGGCTTACTCTCCATGGCTTGCTCAGCCTTTCTTATAGAACTCGGAACTTCCAGCTCACAGGTCACACCCACAATAGCCTGGGCCCTCCCACATCAGTCACTAATTAAGAAAAGGCTTTCCTACACCCCAATCTTATAGAGGCATTTTCTTAATTGAGGTTTCCTCCTCTCAGATGACTCTAGCCTGTGACAGGTTGACATAAAATTAGCCAGCTAGCCAGCATAGGAGGACTCTGACCACTGAAGCCCCTGGGAAGCCTGGGTGGACACTGATGTCGGCCTCCCTGAACTCAGGTCTTTGGTCTTTGGTGCAGTCCAAACACTGCCGTTCTCTCTCTCTCTCTCTCTCTCTCTCTCTCTCTCTCTCTCTGTGTGTGTGTGTGTGTGTGTGTTGTTCTGGTTTTTTGTTTGTTTTTGAGACAGGGTTTCTCTGTGTAGCCCTGGCTGTCCAGGAACTCACTCTGTAGACCAGGCTAGCCTGGAATTCACAGAGATCCACCTCTCTCTGCCTCCAGAGTGCTGGGATTAAAGCTGTAAACCACCAGCAGCCAGCTCAGACTCTGCAACTCTTAGTTAGCCCAGGCGAGTCTATGGGGTCCAGGCTGAGAGCCAGGGCAGGGGCGGCAACAGTCTCTCTGACCCATAGCATCACACCTCTTCTGATATAAAGCTCTGAGTCTGGAAGCCAGGCTTCCGAGGAGGGGGGGGGGAGGGGAGGGGTCCAGGACAAGGCCCAGCAAGAAGTGGTAAGGCAGGCAGGCAGGCGTTGTGGGTGCCAGCCACATCCTGCTCAGGTAGACACCAGAAGGCAGTTTCCTGTGACTTTCTAAGCATAGCGTAAGAAAGCCACAGTGGGCGTGCATACGCCCAGTGGGTCTGCAGCTGCTCCCCTTGGCCGTCCACACAGGCATCCTGGCCAGCCGGACTGCACAGAGGGCGTGAGGAGGGCTGTGGAGGAGAAGGTGTAGGTCCTGCCATGGGGGATGAGGGGGGCAGGAATCTACCGCCCATGGTGCCTTAGAATGTGGCCAGTAAGTCTCACTCCCAAAGCATCTTGCCTTTCCCAGCAAGCTCCTTCCGTCTCTCTGACACGTTTGCTGCCGCTCAACATCAGAGCGCCTGCTCGCCATGCCATGCGGTAGGGCTCTAGGTTCCATCCTAGCCCCACCAGAAAAAAAGGAAGGAGGAGGGGGGAAGGGAGGGGAGGAGCAGAGGGGAAAGGTTAGAAAGAAGAAAGGGACTGAGGAAGGAAACTTGGGAGTTTGCTGGGCCCAGCTTTCTATTTACAAAATATACAGCAAGCATCCTCGGCAAATTAACAGTGAATTCATTATCTGCAAATATTTGAGGGAAGGTGCTAAAGGAAGATTTAAAAAAAACAAAAAAAAAAAAACCAAAAAAAAAACAAAACCAAAAATCCAAGCCCCCGGCTAGGGTGTAAGAGGAAGTTTCGAGGGAATGGCCGTGGGCGTTGCCGCTGTGATTCTACGGAGGGGTGGGCCCCACTAGGACCCCACATGGACCTAAAGAGTCCTGAGAAAATTCAGGGGCAAACCCAAAGGTGATCTGTGGGGGTTTCCACACATGAGTCAGAGCTGCTTCGGGGTCCAGTGTGATGTACGCTGTTAGTAGAGGAGAGGAGATGGCTGCCAGCTGCAAGTCAGGCGTGTCTGTCAGAAATGCCTGGAAATGTGTTGGCACTGGTTCTCGCCTTAGTAAATACAAGCGTGAAAATATCAGAGGAGGTTGCTCGCTGATGCTTCGGAGTCCCCAGCTGACTTGGGGTGACAGGGAACCAGATGAGCTGCAGTGAACTGAGCCTGCAGCCCTGGCTTTGTATCCTTCCCTCTGTCCCCCACCCGCTTCATGTCAGTCTGCATAATCCAGTTGCAGGTAGCCAGACCTTCAGGTTTTTTCAGTCAATTTCTGATGTGACTTTGTATCAAAATGCAGTTATTTGTCCCCTCCGTGGCGGAGATGAAATCCCGCCAGCCTGAGTTGGCTCATCCGTAAGATGAGGGCAACAGTAAGAAAAAAAAATCACCAGTGCTGAGGCTGTGAGGAAGTGGGGTGGGGCTAGCTCTGCAACCGGCGTGGGTACCAGCACCCCCAGATCGTCACACTCAGCTGGCCGATCAGCATCTGGGCACATGCGTGTCAATGGACAGAGGCTGCCATGATGCCATGCTGCTGGCCCCGGAGCCACTGTGGGAACCGTGAGCTCACAAGGACGCCTTGTGTCTGTGGGACTCAGTGCACATCAGAGGGAGGCCGGGGGAGGCAGGGGCAGGGAAGAGCCTCAGAGTTTGGGGCAGGATTTCAAGGGATGCCTTACCCTTGATGCAGGTGAGGCGGGTGTCAGCAAAGGTGGGTTAGGAAGATCTAAGCAGGGACCCCAGGCCTCCATTCCATGGTAACTTACTGCATTTCTGACGACATGCCCAGCACCGTCTGGGGAGTAGAGACAAGTTACCGGAACACGCTAAGCCTCGGTTTCCTTGACAGAGAATACAAATGTGAAATGACTTTGTCGTGAATTAGAGGGCAGACTGTATTGTCACATAAGTGGAAAGAGATGCTATTGTTTTCGTTTCTCCATGTGTAGTACCACCTGGCCTTGAATCCACAATCCTCCTGCCTCAGCCTCCTGGGTGTTGGGGTGGCAGACTATGTCTCCATTCTTAGTGCTGATGGAATTGTTACCTGAGATTCTGGCACAGAATTTGCTATTGTTTGGTTCCAGAGTATCTTTTAAAGGCCCACGTGTTGAGGACTTGGTCCTCAGCTTTGGGGAAATGTGACTTTTGAAAGGTGGGGCCTAGTGGGGGAGGTCACGGATTGAGGATAAGAGTTGCCTCTCTTCAGTGCTCCAGCCAGGTGGGGATCAGCTCTCCCAACATATGCTGCCACCATGATGTATTACCTCCCATAGGTCCAAAACAAACCAAATAACCAGAGACCGACTGAACCCTCCAAAACCATGAACCAAAATAAGCTTCTCCTCCTTGTAAGTTGATAAACCCAGGCGTCTGGCTACAGTAACGCAGCATTCAAGCATTAGAGGTTATTGGTAGCCTTGGGTCCCAAACTTCGTCCAGGTGCTTGCCAGTTGACAAATGCTAAACATTGACTTATAGTTTGTATGATTTTTCTGAGTCAAACTCTTGCTATGTAGCCCAGGCTGGCCAGAACTCTATCTCCCTTCCTTGGCCTCTGCAGCTCAGGATTCAAGGCATTCACCCCCCACACCCAGCATCGAATTCTATTTCTTAACAGCTGAGTCTTGCCTGAGCCGGCATCATTCTAAAGCTCTTAAATTACACATTGCTGATGCTGGCGTTTCTACAGCTAAACTGAGTGGCTTCAAAATTTCTCTGGGGAACAGTTTTCTGTCTTATAGAACAGAGGCCCTGAGGACTCAGAAGGTCTCGAGTCTCTTTGGTCAGTGTGTGTGTGTGTGTGTGTGTGTGTGTGTGTGTGTGTGTGTGTGCCTTTCATGAGGGACAGAGAGGACTAGGCCGGAGCCCTCCAGGACCCTGCAGCCTACATTCCCGGTCCCATGTGTTTCTGAATGGTTCGTCGTGGCCACCAGGTGTGGACTGTGGAATTGTGTGACTGCTCTCCGGTAAGTGAGCTGCTCGCAGTGCCTGCAACCTCYACCTTGCTGCTTACTGTCTGGGTGGCCTCAGGGATGAATTGTAGCGCCTCCCTGCTTCAGCTCCTAAGACAGGACAGCAGTGCGGGCACAGTGACACAGTATACATGGTGGCAGCGTGACCGTCATGGGGTGGTGAAAGAAAAAGCCCTGGAGGCAGATGGTCCCCAGCCCAAGAAGTGAAAGAAATGGGCTCATTCCAGAAGTCATGCTCTGGGAGGGGCGGGGCACACTTTTACTCCCAGCACCCTGGTGGCAGAGGCAGGTAGAGCTCCAGGGGTTCRAGGCCAGCCTGGTCTACATAGCAAGTTCCAGGCAACCCTGAGCTGGATAGTGGGACCTTGTCTGAAAACCAACAATAAAACTGCCATATGTTGTTACTGTGGCCCAGCTGACTTCTGGAACCCAGGGAACCCACAGAGCCCCTGCCTGGGTGACAGAGGGGACAGACAGGCTTCGGGAGGAGAGTTAGTAGCAGGGCCTGTGCAGGGCTTTGGCTGACAGAAGCATGGAGTGTGTACCCAGGGAGGATGGTGACCTCACAGAGCCTCAGTTTCCCCACCTGTGCCTCTGAAGTACTTGCCCCTGTGAGGACTAAGTGAAGGAAGCGGCTAGCTGCTGCCAGCAGGGCCTTGTCCCTGCCCTTGCCCCAGCCACGGAACGTTTCTCCTCATTGACGCTTAGGCACAGCCTTTAACACGGAGAAGCTTTTTGTCTTTCTGTAGTCTCCTCAACTTGACAGTTTCTGTCATTTCTAAGTGGAAACGTGACATGGGAGGGCTGCTTAAGCATCCTGCTTTTTCTCTCCTGGAAAATGACGCGGCCCGCCGTGGGGCCATGTTGGCGGGCGTCACTGCCGCTGCCTTTGTCCATGCTCTGCCTGTTGTCACCAACTTCACCCTCCATTGTCACGGTGGGGTTTGGCCTTGTGCCTCGCTGTGCTGAGTACTAGGATTACAGGGCGCACCACTATGCCTGGCACAAACTCCCGACTATCATTAACACTCATTTGTGCTTGTGTGTTTGTGGGTACACGTACCCAAGCCAGGGGCACACGTGCTCCAGCGTCCATGTGGAGGTCGGAGGGCGACCTTGAGGTCAGCTCTTTCCTTCCATCACTTAGTTCCCAGGGCTTCAACTGGAATTGTCAGGTTTTGTGACAAGTGTCCTTATCCACCACTTCTGACCATGCCACCTCACCTGGCCGTACCAACCCTGTCGATTTACATGTGAGTAGAAAGTGATTGTGGGGAAAGGTGTGAGCCAAGAGTACTGTGTTTGCTCAGCTTTCTGCGACTGACTGGCCTGCAGGGTGTGGCTGACGACAGTGAGTTTTGGCTCAGATAGCTGTAACTTCAGGAGGCCCCGGGCCATCTTCCCTGGAGCCTGTGGGAGTTGCCTAGTGATTTTTCTGGGAGTGTTTCAAGAGGAGTTTACCCCGGAGGCATAGTCACTGGTCCAGAATTACTCATGTGGTCCCTCTGATGAAAATATTTAAGGTTTCCTGGTGAACAGAAAACAGAATCACTCTGGGGCTCTAGGAGAGGCAGTTTCTGAAGTGTTTAAATGAGTCACTTGTTGGAGGGGGAAAAAAAGCCAGATTATGTGTTAAAAAGAGACTGAATTGGGAGGGATATCTGGTCCAGAGATGCTGTGCTGTGTGGTCCTGGAACTGAGACGGAATCACTTATTACGGGTTATACCCACAGTAGTTTTATGCATCGGGGGCAGTATCTATTAGTGTGCCTATTATGGGTTCTGTCCAGGTGTGGAGAAAAAGCATAGACGTTGAGGTGTAGACAACACAGGGTGGATTCCCTGAAACTACTGGCTTTGTGACCCTGGGCCAATCTGAGCCCRTCTTCAAGCCAGCACTCAGCAGCAGCAGATTCCAAGTCCCTTTTAGTCTCCAAGGGTCAGTGCCGTGTTAGTAAGGAGTTAAAGTCCCTAATCCACAGAGCATGCCTGGCACCCAGGAAGCCCTTCTGATAATGGCTATGACTGGTTATTTCTTACTAGTCTTGGAGAAGTCTAGTCCCCTTGCTGAAAGCCACGTGTGTCAGGTCCAGAGGAAAATCCATTTTCCCAAATCCTGGCTGTTTCGACAAAAGCCAGCATTCCTCGGGAACTTGTGATGCACAGTCTTCTCTACCAAAGGAGCCATTTTCCTTTGAGCTGGCATAGGGGACAAATGGCTGTCTGTGGTGCCTATTGAAATACCAAAGTGCATGCTGGCCTCCCGGCTCCCTCAGTCCCTATCACACTGTTCAGAATCCACGCTGGCCGACTTCCTGCCTCTCTCCTGCTCTTCCGTCTCCTGCACCATCCTAAACCTGCCCAGCCTCCCTCCCCAGCTTCTGGTCCTCAACCAGCGCTCTGCTTTGGAGTGTGCTCTTTCTTGCCTTTTCTTTTGCCTTCACTCTCTGCCTTCTCTCTCTCCTCTCTCTCCTCTCTCTCTCTCTCTCTCTCTC
>BDUI01001118.1:195364-206077 GCA_002335545.1 Apodemus speciosus
GGGGGAAGGGGGCACAGCCAGTTAACTAGGGTGCAGTTTCCACACCAGTGGTGGCAGGCTTAGGCACAAGGTTTCCTGTTTGCAGCATCCTTGTGTTTAGGAGACAGTTATCAAGGAGGAGTGCTTGCCTCTCCATTGCTTGAGACATTTAGGATCCGGGTGCAGACTCTAAGGTCCTTCCCTGTGTGAGAGAATTCATTGCCCGCACTTCACCCCCACCTCCACCCTACTCCTGTCGTGGGAAATGTGAGGAGTACTGGATCTTCCCTATAGCTAAGGAAGAGGTCTTCCCAGCTAGACCTATCCGACCAGAGCCGAGACCCCGGCAAGTCCTCTTTCCCCATGCCGCCCTGTCCTGTAATGAGGCTAGCGTGCAGTTTTCTCTGATGGAGGCCTGTGTCCCATAGAAGGGGAGGGTACTTCTTGAACCCGGCGAATGGCCTTGCACAGAAGTGAATTATAAAATTAACCCATTCTACTCAAGCATTTAAATGGAAAATCTAATTTTCCATAACCAGTTTTTACAATATAACAGATTTTAAATATTATTTTATATTAAACAAAATTTTAAGTTCACTTTTAAACTTGTTTTGAGCTAGCTGATTTAGGTTTACCTTTAAAAACACAGAAAGAAGTCATACAATGGGAGACGGACTGGGGTCGCCCTCCAGTCTTGTCCCTGTGGATGGACGGCATTTGTATGACTACAAACGTCATTCTGGGCATATGAAGGGCATTTAGTCTCTCTCTCTTTTTTTTTTTTTTTGTTTGTTTGTTTGTTCTGATGGTTTACAATAAATCTAACTCTCACAGAATAAGATTTTTATATACTAAGGTAATTTACCCCCTTTAAGATTTTTGAGTCTTAAAAATTATAAATTTGGGGGCTGGAGAGATGACTCAGCGATTAAGAGCACTGACTGCTCTTCCAGAGGTCCTGAGTTCAATTCCCAGCAACCACATGGTGGCTCACAGCCATCTATAATGGGATCTGATGCCCTCATCTGGTGTGTCTGAAGAGAGCCACGGTGTACTCACAATCAATCAATCAATCAATCAATCAATCAATCTTTAAACAAAAATTACAAATTTCGAACTGATGCTCTTTTAGTACCAAAATAAGCTTTAAACCAAATATACAGTCCACAGAAAACTGGGAACTTCATTTTCCTGATTCTTATATAGTGTACGTTTACAAAATTTAAATCAATTTAACAGGTCTTTAATATTAAATAGCTCATTTTACCCCAAAGACTATAATTACAGGAGAGAACAGTAAGATCAGTTTTCATAAGGAGGCATTTACAAGAACGAAAAGGTGTTCAGTTAATTCTTGCCACAGTTACTGTTACGGCTGGGCATCTCCAAATGGGTCAGTTTAACAAAGTTAGCGAGGACGTTAATGAGTCAGCATTTTCTAGTCAGTTTTTATTACACGAATACATCATTAGAACCTTGTGAACGTTAACAAATCGTAAGTATTTTATCTTTAAGTCTCATACCACATATTCAGACCTTTTGTGACTTGGTTTCACGCTTTTATGGYTTTGTCTCTATCTTTATTTATATAATTTATCATATCTAAAATAACTTTTTATGGTCTCACTGATCCCAAGAGAGAAGACTTGCATCTCAGTAAGAGATTTAGCAGTATTAATAACCTTGAATGAGAGAACATTTTTGTAAAGGAGAGCCCAGGAGGGGGCAGGGTTCTTCAGGGAGCTAAAGATCCTTAATTACATCCTGCTACCGTRACCTTTATGCATAAAGCCCCCTTGATTAAACAATTAAAAATAAATGCATGAGGCATAATAATATCAACAACTGCCATTTGCTCTAAGACMCTTGCCCTAAATGGGGAGGGCGTTAGGCAATATCTATTTTGGGGATCTTTGCCTGATATATACATATACACATACATATACGTATACATACATACACACATATATATACATATACACANCTCTGTTCCGACTTCTGTCCTGGCCAGGTTCAGCCTGCTGACCACACTCAGCTACTGCCTTCTCTCTCCGCTCTCGACTCTTCCAGAAGCCCCTGGAATTCTCCTCGTGTCTCTAATAAAACCATTCCCTTAACCATACCGCGGTCATGCCGTCAGTTTATATGTGTCACTTGGCCATACCGCCGACATGTCATCAGTTTACAGGCGTTAGTCCCCATGGTGCCCCTTTCACAGTCTAGGCAAGGCTGCTCACCTCAGTGGGTATGTATGAGCGTCCTCCGCTGGGCGCTGTGCTCCACCCATCCCAGGACGCTGAGGCTCGGGAACCACTTGAACTCTGGAGTTCGAGTTTTAATTAAAACTAAGACCAGTCACAGCAGGAGATGATTCTTCTGCCTAATTAACAATCATTGATTAACAGCTATTTTGCTCCTGATTGTCTTGACAAGGACCTTTTCAAGCCTTGCTTGACGTGACTTGTGGCACCGCTGCAGGAAGGTCCAGCTGCTGTGGCACAGGGCCACACAGCTGGTGGGATGCAGGCCTGTGTGCCCTGCAGCAGGAGGGCTCAGCCCGGAACTGCGGCCCCGGGTGGCCCAGGCTCTCCAGCTCCTCCCGGCCTTCAGTCCGTGAACTCTGAGTGTCAGGCCCGTGGCCAAGACATGCAGGAGCCGGTTGTGTAGCACAGGGAGCCATCATAGAGGTGGTGGAGGAGGTTGGGAGAAGCCACTCCTACCCTGCTGCCCCTGTGCCCTGGCCTGGGCAGCTGCTCTGCTGCCCTTCCCCCCAGGCTCTTAGGCTTCGTGGAGCACAAGAGAGCTGCAGCCTGCCATCTGTTTATAAAGGAAAGCTTGCTCTCTCCTCAAGGTGTGTCAAAGGTGGGTTTCTGCTTCCGAGAAGAGAGGGGCCCACTGGGGAAGGCTTACTAATCTCAACAACAGTGTTGTCAGGAAGGCTTTCTGGGCACTGGAAAGTCACAGCTAAACACAGTGTTACTGCAGAGAGGACTGACGGGGCTCCTCCCAGCCCAGAGAGGGCCCAGAACTAGTGACAGCCCCCTCCCACCACCCTACCAACACCCCCCTGCCACTTGCTCCTATTCAGAAGTGGGGAAATTCAGCTTGGAAGAAATCAGGCCAAAGTCCCATGGCTAGACGGCATCCTGCTCCTAAGGATGCGTGTGATGGAGCCCACCACAGGAGTGTCATGGGGAGGCTTGGACTTGACGACAGGTGTAGCATCTGGAGATGGCCAAACCAGCCCAGGGAGAGGAGGACAGTGCTGATGTCAACAGTACGGCCAACTCCTATCAGTGTACCGGCTAGGATGTCCCAGAGGTCAGGGAGAATACTGCCTGCTATCCCAGCCACCTCAGGCAGCGGCGGCTGCAGTGCTCAGCCAGGGTGTTCCAGCTCTTCCCCAACACATGATCTATGCAAGAATCAGAGCCTTTGAGGGTTAAGCACTGGCTGTAGCTGGGTAGCAGCCTCTCCAGTGGCCAGCCACCCTCGAACACCCATGCTCTGGCCAGCATGGTGGGGTCCAGCTCATACCTCGATCAGTACCCGCACCGACCCCGTGTGCAAGCACGCACACCTGCTCCAGACTCGAATATCCATGGCTTGCTCTGGGATGGCATTTACCAGAGGGTGTATTTTTAGTGTCCTGGTCCTGTGTTTGTTTCCCAGCTAGGCTTGGCTCCTCCAGTGTTGGAACTGATTCTCCTATAACTTTCCATCTCCCTCCCTTTCCTCTGCCTGTGCGGCCGCCGAGGCCAGGTGTGACAGTGACATCTGTGACATGAATAAGTAGATCTCCTCCCTGAGGACACTGTCCTCAGTTTAGCGTCATCTCCAAGTCTCCCGCAGCTGGGGTTCCATTTCTGGATGAGTTTGAGAATGGGGCGGGGGGGGGCAATAAGAGAAAAGGGGCAGGAATCGGGAGGACTCTGGGGGCTGAGCTCAGACAGGGACTGAGTGAACTTGGTAAGGGACATGCAGCTGGACACACACAGGCAGGCGCTGCTTTCACCCCCGGCACACGGGATGCCACTGGATAAAAGTGGGACGGAGAGGCCTTTATGTATAGTCAGCCCAAACCGCAGTTCCATCACACCAGAGGCAGGCCAGGGGTGGAAGTTTCAGTTGAGTTGATTAAAGCGATTTGTTTTATGTTATAAAGCTATGGGCCTCCCAGAGCTGCAGGTGCGGCTGTGCGAGGATGTTCTGCTCTGCAGGAATACACTCAGCAGAGGGGGCTGGGGGCTGGGAGCAGTTGTGGGGAGCACAAGATGGAAGCGGCTAAATCTAGTGCAAAGGAGAGTCACCCTGGCGGTGCGTCCCCCACCGGTGTTAGGGAGAATCAAACTGTTGACTCATTATACAAGGGGTTATGCAATTGAGCCCTGAGGTGCATTAATTTACAAATGCTCTGTGTTGCTTGACAAAGTTCAACAGCCAGTTAAATAAGCAGGACGGGATCATTAGACCTAGGGGAGAAGGACGCGAGATGCATCAAGGCCCAGGAGTAAGGTGGTCAGCCATGATTCCAGTGGAGCCAGCTATGAATCCGGGAACTGTTGGTCTCTCCTTCTCAGCAGCTAGTAGATTTAAGCCTTTTCCAGAGTTGTAAGGCTCTGTTTATTTTTAGGAAAATATTTATATCATCTACAAGGGCCAACTGTTATTTGGATGCATAGCCAGGCATAACTCATTAAAGAAATGATTTTTTTTTTTTTTTTGTAACAGACCTATTATTCCCAGATACGACAGAGCTAGTAGTGATTCTTTGAGTCAGAGGCCAGTGTGACTAACCCTGCCAGGAGCACCTCCCCTGGTGGTCCTCCTCCAGGCCTCCTCCCCTGATGGACAGTCCAGGCCTCCTCCCCTGATGGCATTGCTTTACCAGGATGTGACGGATGGCCTGGATGACAGCTGTAACTAAGGGTTTAAGTGGGTGCCCGTAGTTCTATACATGTTGTGCCGACTGGCCCTGTGGCAGAGCCTCGGTCTTTTATCTAAAACCTTCCTGGGACTTTACAGAGTCAGGAATTGACTTTTCAGCCCTGGAANATACATATATATACATATATACATATATACATATATACATATATATATATCAGCTTTTCCATGCTGCATGGGTGGACACACCCCCTAGCCTGTACACTGTACAGATTTCTCCAGAAATCCTCGTGACTTTATACAATTCGGCCAATATGGCATGTAAGTAGCTGGCAGGAGTGTCCAGATGCTTAGGTGAGTGGTCAGTGATCTTGCCTCTCTCCTTTCCTGAATTAAYATTAACATTTAATAAGCCCAGTTGTGATTATTTTGAGCAGGCACACCTGGAATTATGAAGATGACAGTTGTTTGGGTTAGAAGTTACTGGGCAACATCATCTTAATTTTAAAAATCCGTTACATACATTGGATAATGCAATAAATTCATATTACCTGTGTGTCTTCTGTTAAAGCATTGGGCCTTGTACGTTTCTGGATAAACCTTACRGAAAACATAAGACAGGCCTTCTGATGTATGTGGTGTGTGGTTATTTATCATAATCATTCCATTGATGTTTACAGCATCTCACAGAATTTGGTGACTGTGATGCTGCAGTTATTATTGATAGCTGGTTTTATTATAGGGATCATTATACCCCAGGATAAGCAATAGTAGCCTCTTGGTTGCTCGCAAGTACACCGTGCATTTTTCTTGGGCTCTTCTGTTGTTCTCTTTTTCTCTGTCACAGTCAGGGCCAGCAGGACAGGGGCTTTGGGGGAAACTGAGACAAACACACTTGGCTCTGAAAAGGGCAGGCCACAACCTGCAGAGCCAACTTCTCAGTAAGCCAAATCAGCACGCGACCATTCCTCAATATTATTCACACCGAAGAGGCATTTCTTTCTTTCTAAGACTGAATGCAATGGTCTACATGTTCGTAACTCTTTAATGTGTGTCTGCAGATGGGGCAGGCCACCTGAAAAGTGTAATAAGTGTTCCTCCTCTTGTAAAGATACCACCTTGCGGGATAATGTAATGATTCCATGAAGCAGGACGGTCCTGACTCTTTCGCGAGGCAAGCATCTACTTTTTTTTTTTTTCACTTTGGCCCCTTTAAACTCATAAGTACCTGTAACCCAGAGACCATTAAAAAGAAAATCATTCTTTAAAAGCAGACATCCAAGGGATGCAGAAAAAGTGGTGGAAACAAAAGCAAGAGTCTCCAGCCTTGTGGACTGGATTCTTGGRCCTTCTGTTCATAGGCAGCCATTGTTGGATTAGAGAGACCACAGCCCAGCCCGTACGTACATTATTCTAATAAATTGTGTGTGTGTGTGTGTGTGTGTGTGTGTGTGTGTGTGTGTGTGTGTGTGTATGTGCAGGATTTACTAGAGAGAGAGCAGGACTTACTAGAGAGAGAAAGAGTATTCTATAATTTCTGTTCCTCTAGAAAACCCGACAAATGCAAAAGGCAGAGAGAGACTAGACAAACTCACAGTCACTCACTTAGGCATCCACAGAGATAGACATAAGACAAGCATTTAACCAAAAGTTGCCAACCAGGATTCTAGCAAGACCAGCAGTCTTGACTCCTACAGGAAGGTGCTGGGGAAGAGTCCTTGTCCATATTCACTTCCATATGAGAGACTAACCCAGACAAAAATGTCAAAATCTACTTCCTAGCAGGCCCATGAGGACTTGGTCAGTTTTGATGCTGGCAAACATAGTGGTCATTCTGGGAACCCCTGGCCCTGGCGTGAGTCACCTGGACCTGGAACGTTTCAGGGGCCACCTCCTCTGTAACAGTTCACCAAACCAGAGGGACTCAAAGTGAGGCTGAGCCACCACCACCATCCCCTACCCCCCCCCAGTGGCAAAATTCTCATTCAGGCCCCCAGATGTTGTGTCCACGCAGGACACAAGAGTGTCACCTAAAAGTCAGATGGCGGAGAGCCCTTTGTTTGCCAGTGGCTGAGAGCAGGCTCATCCAAGAAAGAACTCTCAACTCTAGAGAGGGAGGGTAGAGTTTATAAAGCCAAAACCACAACTACATCCCACAAGAGGCAGGCCAGGGATGGAAGTTTCAAAAGTTTCAGTTCAGTTGACTAGAACAATTCATTTTATGCTGTAAAACAATGGCTCCTCCAAAACCTTTAAGTGCAGATGTGTGAGAACRTTCTGTTTAGCAGGATGTGTGCTTAGCAGGGACTAGGGGGCACTGGGYATAAAATGGAATTACCTAAAAMTTGAGCAAAATGGAGCCACTCAGGCTGTCCATAGATTTCTGGAGTYGTGGCTGCCCCATCAGACAGGAGGCCAAAGCAAGAGGGTCTTGAGCTCAAAGCTACCCTGCTTTCATCTACAGAGTGAAACCCTATTTTGAAATATAATTAAAAACAGGCAGGACATAGATTTGGAGGCGCGGTCCCCTGTGGGACCCTTCCCGGCAGCACTCTGCTCTCCCCTGGCTCTTGAGCTGGCTCTGGAGATCCACTGGGTGTGTCCGCACGTGTACCACTGCAGTTCCACTGATCTGGCTCCCCACCATGCACAGACACGGTCTAAATTTAAGTCCCCTGTGTCCTCGTTAGGTAACGAGGACCTGGACTCTGTCCTGCTTCTTCCTCAATCCTGAACGTTTTCCTAAAGGCAGTCACAGAAGGTGGAGCATGTGTCTGTCCTCAGTCACCAAGCAGTGGGGCAGAAGGTAATCTCACACATCTGAGGAGGCGGATGGGGGGCTGGTGAGCTGAGAGGGCCAGCTTCTGAGGCCCAAGCTGGGAGAGAACCCCACTGTTCCCGTTACCAGGCAAGGGCCTGGCTCTCTGCCCCTGCTTCCTGTATGTCCGGGGAGTTGTCATTCTGTGTACAGTACCTCCCTCTGTAGAATGGATCCATGAGGAGGCCTCTCCCCTTCTCATCCTCAAGGGTGAGAATTCTCTTCCAGTCCCTGTCAACTGAAACCACAGGTTTGGCCCTGGGAGTGAGCATTACGCTCCTCGCTTTGCAGTAGCTACCTGGGCAGGTTTAGCCGAACTTTGCTTCAGATGGCCCTAAACTCCTCAAAGGAACTCTGAAGGAGCATGATGAGGCTGTCTCTGTTTAAATGCACCTTGAGGAACTCACATAATTGTGTGGGGTGTGCTGAATACTGGCTAGAGGGATAGAGTGTTTTGTGAGCTGAGTCTTTCTGCCACAGGACTCAAACTGCAGCATGTGACCAGGAAGGGGCCAGCCCATCAACAACTAAAAATAACTGGTTGGGCCTCTGCCAACACTCAGGACAAGCGGAACGAGTGGAGGGCTGGAAAGAGGGGGTGGGGTGGTACCCAGCTGGTCCTCAAGTGGAGCAGGCTGGCATCTGGGCAGGCAGGGTGCTTCCTAGTCCTCTGCTGCTGATACCAGCTTGCCCATAGCACTGCTGTGACACATGCTCYGAAGGCCTTTATAATGTTCCCTTGATTTCTGCTTTGCAAGTTGAGTCGGAGGCTGGTGATGCATCCATATCCCCCTTGACCAGGAGAAGGGAGCCAGAAGATCAGGGCAGGACCAGCTCTCGGGGTGGAACTGCACTCTTAAGGCCACATCTATTGCTCCTACTGTGGTAAAAGGACCCTAGCCTCATGAGTGACRTCCTGGGATGCCAAGAGCCCTTAGCGCCTGAYTGGACACCTGAGAGAGAAGCTATAAACACTCAAGGCCTTCAGAGAGCTTGACCCCAGGGGTCCCTGCCCAGGGTGTGATTGAGAAGGATACACAGGAGCCATGGAAAGGACAGGCTGGCATGAGCTGCCTCTCTGTCTGCTCAGTATGAACACAGACACACTAAGACGGGCCTGTGGAGAAGCAGCTTGCTGACTCTGGCCTGAGTCAGTCAACTTAGAGGTGGCTGCTGATGTCCTCAGGGCTCTGCAGCTCCCRTGCAGGCTCTGGCACCATAAAGGATGGTACAGCAGAAGCCTGGAGAGATCCTCATCCCAGTGCCTACAAGAACCTCGCCCTCAACACAGGCCAGCACACCCCACCCCCACCCCCCGTTCAGTGCTCTAAGAAACAGAACCTGTGGGAGAAGCCAGCTGCCCAGCGGGCTCAGCCTATCCTGGCAAGTCAGTCACCAGCCTCCAGGGTGCCTCCCACACCCAGATGCTGTCTCAGTGTCGGTCAGCCTCAGAGCCGCCACCTCCAGCCACACCACCGTGCTGGGAACAGAGACCAAGGCCTGCTGGTTGCTGGCCTTCCGGGCAGCCAGCTGTTTAGCGGCAGTTGTTGGAGCTGAGGGGTCTGTCTGGATAAAGGTCAGACTGGGAACCAAATCCCTGGGAGTGTAAAGTAGGGTCAGAGATGGTCTGTGTTTAAACAAAACCAAGCAACTATCCCTTGACTGGAAATTACACCGTATGGTACAWATAACTTCCCTCACAAATCAGCCTGTGTTCATTCCTGCAGTGTCCCCTATTCAGGAAGCATGCTCAGAGACATTAAGAAACTTGGCCAAGGAGACACTGCCGTAGTGTGGCAAAGCCAGATTCCTGTCTCCATGCTGCTTCTCCTTGCTATAACTAATTTTAAACGGAAGCTGCTCAGAGGTGCTGYGGGCACAACTCCCGCCAGGACTTGCCTCTGAGAAGCGAAGCGTGCCTTGGACACAGCCCTCCAGCAAGTGGCCCTGGGTTTCCGCACCACGTGATGGGAGAATTCCAGGAATAGCTCCTGACAGGCAGTCTGGTGGGGTGTGGTGCCAGCTCCTCATCTTCTGCCAAGCCTCCTCGGATSTTCCAACTCGCCGAGGTGGCACCTGAGCCCAGCTAGGGGACAGAGTCRGTGCCCATCTCAAGGATGAAAAGATAATCCTCTMCCCGGGTCCTCAGCACCTCTATTCCCCATGGCAGTCACATCCCCTGTTCCCCAGGGAGGGCCAGTTGTCTCTTGACACTCAGGTCGTCTGGTATCYGATGGGGAAACTTGGTGTTYCATCCCCTGTGATGGGCCTGATGCTTTYTCCTGATGCTTTCACAGCACTGAGCAAACGCAGCCGCGGGGCGGATGTGAATCCCGCCAGGGACTCTGCCTTGCTTTCTGCTTTGCTTCCAGAGCCCATATTCCAGGCTGGCTGTGGCCTTCAGGCATGGCCGAGTGTCTAGGACAAGGCGTGCCACAGTGATCTGCAGAGGTGATCGGCTTTTTGGTCCCCAGGAGAGAAGCACAGGGCCACTTAGCACCATTCTAGCAACTGCTTGTCTGCGCAGACTGGGAAAACCTAAGGGTGTGTTTATTCAGTTGAAACTTTCTTTACCAAAAAAGGAGAGGAATCCTTTGCTGTGTTTTCTCTGGAGGTAGAGGGAGGACCCCGCAGCCCTGAGTCAAGTGGGGAAGCAGGATGGGCCACAGAGTCTGCGAGGCACTCAGTTGACTCAGCCGACTGGTGCTCCAGGCCCACCCAGAGGCAAGGGTCATCAGCCCTCCTGAGCGAAGCATGTCTGTGACAAGCCAGCTGCTTCTGTGTCCTCAATTATTCCTCCCAGCCAGCGGGGAGCCCTGGGTACCAGTGACAATCACTGATGCCTGTAACACATGGCTCAGAAGGAGGCTTGCCAGCTCTGCAGAGCACTGTATGCATCGCATAGTCAGAGAACCTTGGCCACATCTATGAGGGGCAGGGGCCTGAATGAGAGATGCGGATGGGTCTGTGAAACGCTGGCTGTGATCAGAGTTGAGGGTGAGCTTCCCAAGACACTGTGCACTGGGACC
>BDUI01001119.1:13359-24933 GCA_002335545.1 Apodemus speciosus
TTATTAATAGCAGAAAGGACGTGATGACAAGAAGCACGTTCCTCCCAAGCATTGCCTGTGCTATGTATGGTGTGTGCCTCCACTTTCTCTATTCCTTGGTTATGACCCACTCGGAGAATTCTGCAGATTGGGCACATTCATCGTACCCACAATGCAATTCTCAGTCTTTCTCAGCTCTGGCTTTCAAGCTGGGCTCTGTTTTGCATAACAAATTAAAATTCACTTTCCATACTAAATTATCAACCGGTCTGTAAGACCTCATCTAGCCTCTTCTTTCCACAGACACAAAGGACAGACACTTGCATGCTGTCTGTCMGTCTGTCCTCTGCTTTGTATGTAGCTCTGTGAAAGGCCAAGTCAGCTGTATTTGCTCTGCCAGGTCACCTTCCTAAGGCATTGGAAGTGACCCGGAGGCTTTCATTCCCCCGCAGTGGTGTGAGCACTCAGTTTCATTAGATATTGTTAAAGCGGACGCTTCGCCAGTTCCCTTTGAACTGAAAGTATGTACCGGCCAACTGCTTTAACTGTCAGAGAGTTTGCAGAGCTTTAGTCTTGACTATTCCCAGAATATGGGGGCGGGGCTGTAAAAACAGCCAAGAAAGACTGTAACCCGGGACAGTTTCTTTCAGTCCTTTAGGCGAGTGATGCATTGTGGGTGACCACATGGGCTCCATAGCTCCCCATCACTTGTCACAATCGCTTTTATTTAAACTGCCTCCGAAAGAGTAGATTTTTGTAGCCCAAACTCAAGGCTAAAATCGGAAGCTGCTCTTATTTATTTGATTACTTATTTCTCACGAAGGCAGGCAGGGTTCTGGCCAGCAAGATGCCCCGCCCCCCATTAGCTGAGGCCAGTTCAGCTCTCAGGTAGAGATTATTGCTTAACACCCTCTACCCTGTACTGACGTTCGACAGCATTTTTCATTAGCTAAAATGTGATCAACATGTCAGCTGTAAATACATCTCTGGGTCCTCACATTCTGCAGGCTTTGTCATAAATGGCCCTAAACCCGAGGGCCAGGTTAGCCCACAGAATTGGTTTTGTACGCCTCCCCAGATGGCACAGGAGAATACTTTATTGGTAGCTTCGTGTGGACTGTAGAGTCACATGCTCGCTTCTAACCAAAACATTTAGAAAGCCTGCGCACTGTTACTAATGGCCTAGCTCTGATTCCTCAGCTCTGTGAAGTGGCCGTCCTGTAAATAACAGCTACTTACTTTGTCATTAACTGTCCCATAAAACAGAAGGCAGAGATTCGAGGCCTCAGCTCTTCCCTTCCAGATCTCCCAGGATTCCGAGTTGCCATTACAGACAGTAAAATATATTTATGCGGTTCGAGTGTAATTTAACTCTGTAAATTGCATTAGGTTCTGAGATGGCTCAAAGGCCCTTCTGGCCAGTGATATTTATGTCTGTTTACACACATTGGTAAGAAGCTACTGTATGCTGCCTCCCGGCTGCCACTAAGTTTTCTTCCATTTACAGTCACTTTTGTAAGCGATAAAAATATGTCAATATCAAAGATACCTAATAATTATTAGTAAGAGAAAGAAAATTGTAGCCTGTTACATTTATGTCTATTGGCTCCCAGTGGCCATAGATGGTAATCTCTTTTTGAATAGGTAGTTTAGAATTTCTAGGAATGCTGTCTTTTGGGAGATAGAACTCAGAACAAGATAAGTTCTAGATGAAGAATTATGCTCGACCACTGATTTGTTTCTGGCGCATTCTGTCAGTCAAAAGCAGAGAACTTAAGAGGCATTTGTTCCTCTCTGCTTATAATATTTTAGACATCACTGAAGGCAGTTTAACAAGTGTGCTCTTCAAAGATAAAGTGCACCAAGACACCAACAGATGCTCCGCAAAGGACCAGATTAGAAGAGTTCCAGCAAGAGACTGATACTATGGTGGCCACTGGAGTCTCCGTAAATAAGAAACTGCACTGCTCCTGCTCACTGAAAATTAAAGTGCAATGCACGCCAATTAGTCCGTCGGCTTTCTTAGCTTGCAAAAAGAATAAGGAACTTGAATTTGGACCATACCATTTCAGGAGTCTGTTCAAGGTTTTGGGTGGGTAGGCGATGGAGGGGCTAAGAGAGGTGGGGGGGAGGACGGGCCGGGAGCAGCGCGAATGTCTGCAAGGTTATTATTCTAAGCAAGCTCTTACTCCTCTGTGAAGTGAGAGTCCTTAGACTTTTAAACGGAAAAGCGTCTCATCTAACTTTAAAACGCTGCATAATCTAGAAAAAAGTCAAAGGCCTGCAGAAATCAAAACGCTTGAGCCGGCACTCTCTCTCTCTCCTAAGGAAATGAATTCGACAGAGCTTATCTCCCTTGGTTTGCAGATTCCGGGCCACAGAGTAGAGCGCTAGAGAGTTGTCCCCAACCCCCATCTGATTGTGCCGACGGTTCAGGGAAGATACAGAGCAAAACATAGGGCAATAAGGGGAACCTGGCGGGGTGGGGGGGCTGTCCAGGGGACCTCAGAAGTCGTGCTTTCGGGGAAAGAATCTCAGGGGACCTAGGGGGAAATCACCTGCTGAGCCTCTTTAAGGTCAGGACTTAGAAGGAAAACCTGGGTCTGCTCAGAGAAGCCTTCAAGTGGTCCCAGCCCAGAACTGGAGAAAACTCTGTCGCCCGCAAGGAATCAGGGGAAAGGAGGGACGCGCGTGGGGGTGGCGGTTGGGGTGGGGAGGCGGATGGATGCAGGAGACAGGCCCAATGGGTCCCGGCTCCGAACACTTACCACGAGCGGAATGGAGCAGATGAGGACCACCAGAGAGGTGGCGATGAGTAAGATGACCATCTGGATCTCTGCGCCCGCGATGCGCCGGAAGCTCCGGCGGCGGCGAAAGTCGCTGAGGCGCTGCAGGGCTGGGGAGGCGGCCGCGTGGCCCCGACAGGCCACCGAAGCCACCGCGGCGGCGGCGGCGGCCGCGTGGTGCTGCTCCGTGCCCAGCGAGGTGCGGCGCACGAACTGGCGGTGCATGCGGAGCAGCGCGCCGCACACCAGCACATTGCAGAGCACGGTGGCGAGGATGAGGAAGGAGCTGAAGCCCGCGTACATGTAAGAGAAGGCGGCGTAGGCTGTCACGTTGGTGGTCCAGTCGATGAAGCACCAGGTGCCCGGGTACTGCCGCTCGGACCTGCCCAGACCCATGTTGGGCAGGGCGCAGAACAGCACGTTAGATGCATAGACCGCGAAGAGTGTGAGGCCGGCCAGCCGCTTGTCCACGTAGTGGCTGTAGAAGTAGGCGTGGTTGATGGCCAGGTAGCGCTCAATGCTCATGGCACAGATGATGCTGAGACCCGACAGGCCAAAGAAAAGTAGGATGAAGGTGCTGTAGTCACACAGTGCCTGGTCTCCGGGCCACTGGCCCTTCATGTATGTGGCGATGGTTACTGGGCTTACCAACAACGTGCCCAGTAGGTCAGTGACAGCCAGTCCACATACTAGAGTGTAAAAGGTCGTCTCCTTCTGCTCCTTGCGCGACTTGCACAAGACTACGATGGCCACCAGGTTACCCACCACCCCGAAGATGAACATCACTGCGGGTATGGTCACCGGGCTGTTCAGCCTCTCCGGAGTGGAGGAGAAGGACGCGTTGACCCCGGGGGTGGACATGATGGTGGTGGGTAGCACACAGCTTTGGAGCTCACGGTTCGATCTAGGGATGGTTATCTAGAGAGAGGAAAAGGAGAGACGAGCCGTTTACCACTTGCAAGGTGTTCGACCCATGGCCAAAAGTGCTGTGTCGCCGAGATAAGGAGAGCATCCGGATCCGACTTCCTCATCAGTAGCTACTCACTAACTGTGGCTACTTAAATCCCCACGCTCTGGATCCGTTCTGTCAAGAGCACCACTCTGCTGACATTAATATTTATAAGCTGATAACTGCCATTCCCGCCTACACCTCCCCCCTGCCCCCACACTCAGCTCATTCCCTCGCCAAGATGAGCAAGACCCTTCTCAAGGGAGAAGTGACTCCCTRGTGCTATTCCCCACAGGGTGGATCAAATGCTCATCGAAAGAAGTTATGGACATTCTGGGTCTTTCTGGGACATTCTGTTCTTTGGTTTCCCAGGTCAGGCGGAAGAGCGCCTGATCACGCAAAGACCTCCATCCCGACTTACCTGTAGKGTGGGGTTAGGATCCCGGTGCGCCCCAAGGCTCAGGCTTCAGACGTTCTGGACCTACCTCCAACCTCAGCCATCAGTCTCTCCCCCACGCAGTGCGGACCTTGTCAAGCCTTTGCCGCTCTCGGAACCCGGGCTCGGTGGCTACTAACTTTCCGGAACTGAGGTCAGAGAGTATCTTGCTTTCAAAAAAGCTTGGAAAGCAAGAGAGGCTAGCGGGGATGGGTCAGTGAAGACCGGTCTGGGGGTTTCTTGTTTGATTTACTAACCCCTCCTTCTTTCAAAGACGAGTCGCAGCTTTGCAGAGCCCGCAGGTCCAGTGCGGGAGKTCAGCGTCCAGGTGTGTCGCCACGCGTGCAGGTGGAACGGAGCGTAGGTCGGTCCGGGCTCCCTCCTCCCCAGCCGCGGGCTGAACGGACAGCTACCGGAGAAGGCGGCTGCCGCTGAGGCCGCTCCTTGTGCTCTGRGGGCGGCACTGGGTCCACAGGGCCTGGGGCTCTGACCTGGGGCTGTTCATCTTCCTCTCCCGCTGCCGGGTTTCGAGCTTCGCTCTCGGCGTTTCCAGCCTCTGAACAAACTTTTCCTCCTCCCGCAAGTTTCCCTGGAAGGGCGGGGACAGTCAGCGCGCGGCCCGGGCTTCCATTGGCTGGGCTGGAAAAGGGGGCGGGGCGAGACGGCCCTAAGCTCCGCCCGGGAGCCCGGTGATGGAGGGCGGGGCGAAGAGGCAGGGGAGGGCCAGAGGGACCTGAGGGGGTGCCACCGGGCTGCGGGTGCTGCTTCAGTGCCTTCCCTCCCTCGAAGGTACAGAGATCCTGCAAACCGAGTCCCCAGGAAACCCCAGCTTCGCCACTCCCGAGCTGGGCATTTAGTGGGAATGATGCTGGGACCTGTGTCTGGTCYACGTTGCTCTGCGGGTTAGAGTGGATTAATTCTCGCACCTTCCACCGGCAGAGCGAGCATCTGGGTCTTGAGAAGTCGGGACAATTGCTTTAGGGCTCTAAGGGGGAGCCGCAGAGCGGAGAGGAGAAGTGGGTGTGTGGTTGTCTGTGGGTGTGTACTCCCGAGCGCTCCGGGTGGGACTTGGCAGAGGCATGGGTGGACGGGTGAGTAGGTACCAGGCTTGGGCGGGGAGACGAAGAAGAATCCATCCTCTTACCATAAAAGGAGTGACTTGGCAGTGCCCTAGCTGCACTCAACAGGGCACCAAAGCGGGGGCGGGGAGGAAAGCGAGCGACAAGGAACTGCAACTTCTCGCTTAGGTGCCAGAGTCTTAGGGCTTTCTTTGGAGATCCGTGGCTCGCGGGCACACCTGAGATTTAGTTGAGGGGGACTGTTTAACTGCAGAGAGCATTCTTCCTCAGGAGGGCTTCTGAGCTGAAACAAGTGTGGACGGCGGCTTCTGCTTTCTTACTGGGTTTCTGCTAGCCGCCTTCACCTGCAGGATGAGAAGGGGATTGACATTCAAGCAAATAAACGAATTTCCAGGCGTTGCCTCTTTGTTAACTGGGAAAATGTCTATTTGCCTTCCCCTACTCTTTGGTTTATAGTTTGTTCGGCTTCTTCTTTGATGAGGAACAATCATTTCTTAATTAGCAACTATTCTCCTAAAAANATCTCCTGAAACTGGAGTTACAGAAAGTTGAGAGTTGTGGCATCAAACCTGGGTCCTCTGGAAGAATAACCAGTGCTCCTAACTGCTGGGTCAGCTCTCTAGGTCCCAGGCTCAACTCTTTTATAATGAAATACAATGTCATAATTTTAAGTTAATAATCAAGTAGGTTAATGGACAAGGAAATGTTTGTTTTGGAAATAATCCTGCAAGCAGTTCGACATGTGGCTCTTCGACTTGATATTGTTTGGAACTGAGAAATGTTTTAGATAGGCCTGTTGCTGCTTTTGTGACCCMATCCCCTAATGAATAAAGTGGCCAATCACTAGATGAGTAGGCGGAACTTCCGGTGGGACTGAAGAAGAGAAGAAGCAGGAGGAAGTGAGTTCTTTTTGGACAGCATAAGGGTAAGATGTAGCTGCTACAGTTTCCACTGGAGGGATCATATCTTAATAAGCCTAACAAGATTAGGTTTTTGTTGTTGTGCCTAGAGATTTGAGTTACCAATGTTTCTGATGTAAGTTTGTGTTGCGTTTTCCTTCACACAGTGGCTCATCTAGGTTCAAGGGAGATAGGTACTGCGGCCAAGTGTGAGTTTGCCTGAGGTGCTTCACAAAGGCCATGAGGGATTTGAAGCACCACGGTGTTGGGTGCTTCACTGCCACTGGGAACCTAGCAAGCTGGGTGGAGATGTTTCAGGAGCTCTGGGTCAGTGAATCTCTGTGAGATAAAACCAGGTCAGCTATTGCTTTTCAGTGTTTGGCCGCCCAGGCCACAAGGACAGAGAGTTAGAGGTACAAGCATGGGAATGTGCCAGCTTTACTTTTTTATTATTTCCCCCAACAAGATGAATGTTTGAAACCACAGGCACGAAGAGGCTGGAGCCAAGTCCTGGAGGTGCCTGTACTTTGGCCAAAGTTATAGAAAGAGAAGAGAGCATGGGAAAGAGCTAGGGGTGAWCAGGACAGRAGATGAACAAACTAAGTTTAATAAACAAGCATATGTTTGTCCTCCATAGCCTACAACACTGAACCTCACAGAGGTGAAGTGCACAGTGAATGAGGCTTGCCTGCAGAGTTGGTGGAAACACACCTTTTAGACTTTTCAGGAGTGATTTGGCTGCAAAGATATCAATGAGAGGATAGCTGCTGTGGAGTAGACAGCAGGGGAAGACAGGCCATGAATGGGCTGGAAGCATGCTCCATGCAAGTTCTATATGGATATAAAATTTACCAATGAGTGGGATGCCATGCTCATGATAGGTAGTAAAATAGATACCACAATGGACCAATCTAAAAATGAATGTGGAGCTGGAGGGGAAGTCAGACACTGAGGCTAAGGTCACTGAGAGAGGTACTAAAGACTCTATGGGTGGCTGCTAAGTGCTGGGTATCAAAGCTCATCAGAGTACAGGAGACAATTAACAGCTGTGTTGAGTACCATAAGAACTTCATATGTGTCCATGTGTATAAACAAGTTTATCTAGTCTTCCTTTCAACTACATGTGCTACAACCTTTAAAAATCATATACTTCTCAAAGAGTATTAATTAAATTACATTTCCCCTTGAGTTCCTGTTACAATTGCCAATCTATCTGGTATCACTTTTTGGGCAAAAAGATAAGTTTTAACATTGGCAAGACAGGAAATTAGCTTTTGGAAACATCATTTTTGTTGTTCTTGGTTTTGGTCCCTGATATTTGAAGCAGAATGGGAGTTATCTTGGAACATCCACTCCAAGTTTTAATCTATAAACAATGTGAGAAATAAGTGATAGATCTTTTTAAGGAGAAAAGAATATATAAAAACCTTTAACCTAGGTGTGAAATGGCACATGGTATTTTCCCTTTTTATAGAAAAAATATTTCTTGTTTCTGTATGAGTTCCTGTTTGTACTTATATACACCATGTATATACTGTACCTACAGTGGCCACAGGAAGTCATCAGATCCCTTGGACCTGGAGTTTCAGATGATTGTAATGTGGGTGCTGGGAACCGAACTGAAGTCCCCTGTAAGAGCAGCTAGTGCTAGTAACTATCAAGCCCCCATTGTATTTTCATTTGTAAAGACTATTGGAATGAGTGGTATCTCTTGGCATTTTGGGAACACCTCAACTACAGATGTGCATGATATACCTATAATACTTCTTTAGGGCACATGTAAGAGCACTTGTGTGTACCTATGTCTCTGTAAATGCTTTATGTTTGCACACAATTCTAAACCATCATTATTTATATTTAATTTAATTTTTAATTATATTTAATAATGTTTTCACCTCTTCCATCCATATAGGGTTTTTTTTTAGCTGTGAACATATGCTTATTCATAGAAGTATAGTGACCTTTTTATTTGTGGTGCATGCATGTGTGATATATGCAGACATGTGTTTGAGAATGTGTGTGCCCATAAACACATGTGCTGAGGCCAGAGGAGGATACCAGGTATCCCACTCTGTCATTCTTGTTTTAATTTCCTGTGAAAGGGTCTCTCACTGAACCTGGAACTAGGCTGCTGTACAGCATCTCTAGGCAATTCTCCTACCTCTACTCCCCATGGCTTGGGTGATCGTGGCTACTCATTGCTTTTCATATGGGATCAGGCATTTAATCCTGAGGTCCTCTCTTTCCCAATGAGCCATGTCTTTAGTCTGACTTTGGATTACAAATATTTTCCCCTTTTTCATTCTTAATAGTAATTTATCCTTACTATGTTAACTTACACTTTTGCTCCAGGATACATAATTTATTACTGGTGAATTGAATAGATATAATTTCTAAGCATTCCCGAATTATTCACTTGAAAATACCAACCTTCTCTATGGAATATAAAATCCCTCAAGATTGTTAATAAATGTGACAAATGTTTGTATTACCATTTATAGGGTACATATGATTTTCTTTTAAGATTTTCACTTCTGACCATCAACATGTCTGGGTAGAGAAATTTTCATGTGGGAAAACAGGAYGTTTGTTGGCCTTATTTTAGCAATGACAATGTGTATTCCAGGGAGCCCACAGCTGTGAATAGTGCCTCACTTGAACTTCTGCCACCCTTCATGTCTCTTTGAACATCCACACCACCTCCTGCCTTGATATGCTGCCTCTTTTTCATCGGACATCCCCAACTTTTGTGTCTAAAGGATGTGGCATTTACTTGACAGGTGAGTGAATGGCTAGTGTTGCTTATGTGATGGTGCCTTTAGAGCCTGGTTGTTGACACCTGGCCCTGGTGATCTTCAAGACTAATCCTCATGTTACTTTCTTCTACTTCTGTCACAGAGCACACAGGTTGATAACTTGACCATTAGAGGTCTATTATTCTGCATCTCTAGAAGATAGCCTGAAATGGACGGGTTAACTAAGGTACATACTCTCCATGAATGTAAGGGGAATATTTCTGGGCCTCTTCCTAGCTTCTGGYCATTTCCAKCTTGTTGCTCTTTTAGGTTCATACCTACATCATRTCAATCACAGGACACTCTTCCTTTTCTACCTTTCCTGTGGATCTTTGTGGCTAGTTTCCTTCTTAGAAGGGCATATAATATTGAATCAGTRTCTACCTTCATCTATTATGACCTGTTAAATGAACCACAATGAACCCACATTGAGAGGGTCTGAATTAAGCTTTTCAGAAAGTATGGAGATAGCATTTTCCAAAAAATTCTTTTTATAGACARCCTAGGTGTTTTGTTTTGTTTTTAAGGTCTTGGTTTTGCTTGAGAAACAAAATTCCTAAGAACTACTTTCTAGCAGTATATTTCCAAGACTTGCAGAAAGGGAGACATAGACTTCATTTTTGACTAATTATCTCAAGGAGAAGCCAGACTCTTAACCCTCTTTACCCTCCTTACCCTCCTTCAGTGAAAGCCTCATAATAAATCTATCAGTCAACTATATATGGGGTTAAGTATGGAAAGAGGAGGTAGTTATAATTTCATTCACATCAGGAAACATCCTTCCTGAGCTCAGGTATTTCTTTACCACACCTTGTCCTGAATGCCTTCATCAGGTTAGTAGATCAATTTGCAGGAGTTGAAAGCTGCATCTTGTGCATGGCCAATTGATGGTRGGTCACAGGATTATTTTTATGAATGTAGCAATAAAATAATGTAATTGGAGACCATCAAGGCAAATGGCTGTCTATGGTGGCCCCATTCACTGAATTCTAGAAATTAATGGTGCCTTGCTGAAGGGACATCACATGAAACTTCATGGCATATGCCTACTGGTGTTCTGTAATTTCATAGTCCACAAACCATAATGATCCAATTTTCACAGAGGTGCATTCTTCTGTCCATGTCTACTATTGATCTGTTTCCACTGTGAACTAATTTGGGTGATCTGATTCTTTACATGAACTCAGTGGCCAAAGGGGGNACAGATGACCTTGGCTAAACTAGATATAAAGCAAGCCCAGGCTCACAAAATTTGGGAAGGGATTGGTTGGGAGAGGAGGAGGGAGGGGGAGGGAGACAAACAGAGATTCGGGAGGTAAGAGAGGGTGTGAAGAGAGAATAAGAACGAATTGTGTACAGTTATGAAATTTCAGAGAAAATTTTAGTTAGAAGTTGGTGTACTTCTGGGCATAGCGGTAAGACCTGTATTCACAACATTTGAGAGGCTGAGGTAGGGAGATTGAGTTCAAGACTAGTCTGGGCTTTATTATGAGACCTTGTTTAAAGCATACCTGAAAAGCAAGATTATTAAGTATCCTGAAGTAAACTATTGGAAAGAATAAGTGTCTATTATTGGATGTGTTATCAACTGAGGCATTTGCTTGCTAATCTTTTAAACTTTCTTTCTAATAGCTTTAAGTTGACAGAAAATAAGAATCCAGTTTACAAAGCTAAAACAAAATGCAGCGAAGCTTATCTATACCTTCTTCTGTCCACCATTTTTAAAAAAACACAATATTTCTTCCTCTGTACTGTAATTGTAAGAAGTTGCCTCCTCTTTCTCCTTMAGATTTATTTATTTTCAGTGCATATGGGTATTTTGCTTGCACGTATGCCTGTGTACCACATGTGTGCCTGCTGCTTGTAGAGACCAGAAGAGGTCGTTGGATCCCTTGTCACAGCTTTCAGAAGGCTGAAGACGGGTCTGTGGATGCTGGGAATCAAAGCCRGATCYTTTGCAAGAACAGCAGGTGCTTTTGACCACTGAACCTGCTCTGGTTCACCATTCTTAAAACTTGAAGTGAGTCTTCGGAAGTAAAAGACAAACGTTTCATCCTCAGTCATGCTATCTCCAGTATGTCTTTGCTTAGGAAGTTAAGCAGGGTCTGGCAGGGTTAATACTTGGAAGGGAGCATTGAAAGTTTGGGAAACATTTTATTTCCTTGGTTTGGAAAACTGGGGCAGTGGAGTCCAGTTTCCCTCACATTCTGCCAGGAATCCACATTGCAAAAGGAGAGACTTGCCATAATCCTGTGGGCAATCCTTGTGATTGTTTGTATATTTCAATGAAGAGATATTTATTCTAATCTTTGTTYTCTATTYTCCTTGGCAGTTTCTGTCTTATTCCTCCCTCTCCGCATTGAAGGTTCAGATCTTTGGAACTGTCATTCATTCCTCCCTGGAGGTTTGAATTAGTTCAAGAACTGATTGTTTGATTGTTCTGTTCTAGTCAATTGTTTGACTACTCTCTCAAGTAAATAACTTGAAGCRAGAAGCCATTTAAAACCAAAGGCTGTGGTAGGCTGCCACCCACATGCACTTCAGCCAGCGTGGCCTTGAACAGGTTTGGATCTTCCTTGGATGAAAGGGATGGGCATAAAGATGAATCAGATCAGGCCCCAACCTCTATTAAAATGTATTTTATTATTCCT